>CAUYQG010067664.1:0-45683 GCA_963574415.1 Tarsius wallacei | reverse complement strand
CGTAAAACCTCAAACTATAAGAATCTTAGAAAGCGCAGGAGACACCCTTATGGAAATTGGAACTGGGAACCAATTCCTATTCAGAACCCTAAAGGCCAATATCTTAAGAAATCAGACAGACAAGTGGGACCTCATCAAATTAACGAGCTTCTGCAAAGCAAAAGAAACCATCAAGAGAGCAGGGAGACAGCCCACACAATGGGAAAAAATATTTGCCAACTGTATATCTGACAAAGGCCTAACATCTAGAATCTACAAGGAACTCAAATGCGCCGAAAGGAAAAAAACAAACAGCCCCTTTAAGAAGATATACAGGCAGCCAACAGACACATGAAAAAGTGCTCAGTCTCACTCATCATCAGAGAAATGCAAATCAAAACTACATTGAGATACCACCTAACCCCTGTAAGAATGGCCATCATTAATAAAACAAACAACAAGCCAGGCTCGATGGCTCAGCCTGTAATCCCACGCCTTTGGGAGGCTGAGGTGAGTGGATTGCCTGAGCCCGCGGGTTCGAGACCCGCCTGGGCAAGCGAGACCTCATCTCTACAATAAATCAAAAAAAATCAGCCGGGCGTGGTAGCGCGTGCCTGTAGTCCCAGCTACTTGGAAGGCTGAGGCGGAAGGATCGCCGGAGCCCAGCAGGTCGAGGCTGCGGTGGCCGGGAGCGGCCACTGCACTCCAGTCTGGGCGACAGAGTGAGACTCCAACTCAAAAAAAAAAATTAAAAAATAAAAATAAATAAAATAAAACAAACAACAACAGATGCTGGCGAGAATGTGGAGAAAAAGGAACACTTCTACACTGTGGTGAGAATGCAGACTAGTGCAACCTCTTTGGAAGACAGTGTGACGATTTCTGAAAGAACTAAAAATCGACCTTCCATATGACCCAGCAATTCCCCTACTGGGAATATACCCAGAGGAACTCAAATTATTCTATGAAAAAGATACCTGCACACGTATGTTTGTTGCAGCTCTATTCACAATAGCAAAAACATGGAACCAACCGTGTTGCCCATCAAAGCTGGACTGGATAAAAAAAATGTGGTTCATATACACAATGGAATATTATGCAGCCATAAAGAAGGACAAATATATGGACTTTGCAGGAACTTGGATGGATTTGGAGTCAATCATATTCAGTGATTTATCACAGAAACAAGGAACTGAGTTCCATATGTTCTCACTCATAAGGCGACCTTTAACAATTATAATGCTATAAGAAAGTGATGGGCAGTAGTGGAAAACTGTCAGGGGGGTGTGGGACTGGCAGTTGAGGGAAACTGCTAGGGGAGGGAGTGGCATACCTCATCAACAAGGGTACCTGCATGATCAATGCTTGTATACCTAACCCTGAATTGTATCCCGCATCTTTAAAATAAATAAATATTTTTTTTTAAAAGAAGACATATCTAACCTAAATAGTCATATTTCTATCAAAGAAATTAAATTTGTAGCTAAAATTCTCCAAAAAAAAGATGATTCCAGGCCTGTATGGTTTACCAGCAATTTCTGCCAAGCATTTAAAGAAGAAATTATACAACTTTCTATATAACTTCTATCAGAAAATAGAAAAGGAGTAAATATTTCCAGACTTATTTGATTAAGCCAGCATTACCCTCATATTAAAACCAAAGACATTACAAAAGTTTAATTTCAGTGGAGTCAAACATTGTTTTTTTATTTTATGGATTGGTTTTAGTGTTCTCTCTTAAAACATTTGCCTAACCCAAGGTCATGCAGATCTTACCTTAGTTATCCTTTAGAGGCTTAGAGGTTTACATAAAATATGCAAGGAAATATTTGTAAATCATATATCTGGTTTGTTTCCAGAATATATAAAGAACTCTCAAAACACAAGAAAAAGCAGAATTCTAAATTTTAAAAGTAGGCAAACGTTCTGACCAGACACTTCATCAAGTAGACAGCAGATAAGCATGTAACAAGGTGCCAAATTAGTCACCAGGCAAATGTAACTCAAGGTCACAATCAGATGCCACTACACACCTACTAGAATGTCTAGTAAAGAAAGTTCCTTTCTCCAGTTTTCCCTCATATGAACATCTTATATAAATACAATATAATTGACAAAACTAGTAAATTAACAACGGTACATTATGAACTAAACAGACACGGTTCGAAAATTACCAATTTTACCATTTATGTCTACTTTGTGTTCTGGTTCCAAGCCAGGATCCCACATTGTGCCTAGATGTCTCCATGGCCTCCCTCAGCCTATAACAATTCTGTCTTCCATTGTCTTTCATGACCTTGACACTTTTGAGGAATACTAGGTTGAGGTTATAGAATTTGAAAAAGAGTATCACAAGGATGCAGTGCCCTTCTCGATGTATCTTAGTGGGGCAAATGATGTTAATACATCATTTGGCTAAGGTAGCATTTTCCAGATTTCACCACTATAGTTACTATTTTCCCCTTTATATCTAATAAGGTTTAAAACTTTCCCTTATCTCTCCACTTTGGCATTATATGAGACCTTTCAGTCTGAGATCTTTTTTTTTTTTTTAATGCCAGAAAATGTATGCTATTGTTCTCAAGAGTTTCTCGTTTCTACTTTTATTTCTTGTATCCTTTGACCTCCTCAGCATTGTTGGGTTTGTGACACCCCTGTTGGCAGGATTTTTACTCTTCTACCTTTTTTCCCATCTCTCTTAGCTTTTCTGATTTTTTATTCTTCCCACCATTTTTCTTAGAAATCTGGTGTTCTAAATCACTAATTTATTCCTCAGCTATATTCATTTTGCTAAATAGCCCATCTTTATTCAACTATCACATACTTCATATATAAATGTTTGCTTTCTCCATTTTATGCTTTCTCACTCTTATTTTATGCTTCTTTGTCTAATTTAGTATGTTGATTAGACTTGCCTTAAACTCTTGGTCTCGATGTTCTAATGTCTCTACATCTGATGGAATCTGCAATGCACCATTCCACTTCTCTCAGATGTCTCGTTATTTTGGCTAGTGAGCCCCTTTGCCCTACTGGTATCAGCTACTCTGTCAGACTATAAAAAGCAGAACCTGGATCAATATTCACCTAATTATGAGTGAACCCTAGATTGGAGAACTTCAGGTTCCAGAAAATGACAATCACCCTCTGTTCCATGGAGCAACTACCTAGTTCAAGACTTTTTTATGTACCCAAAAGAAACGACAGAAAACAAGATGCTCATTGGTTAATAATCTACTGGGGGGTAGGAGAGAGGGGTGAAGAGAGAGATGGGAAGGGGTAGGAAACAACTGCCCAGAGTATGTGAGTTCCCACCTGTTGCTCTCAGTTCCTGACAAGCATAGGATTTGTGCTGCCCAGTGTTTCCTTGGGAACACCTGAACTATAGATTGAGTAAACACGGGTATGAAGACAGGCTCTGCATTTTCTAAAGTAATAATGGAAGGAAAGCAAAAACAGCCTCCATGGGTTCTCATCTTCCCATCACTGTGCCTTGCTGTCCTGCTCCAAGTCCACTTACCCCACTCATGCATCCAAAAATCCTCCATAACTTCAAGAATTTCTCACAATTTTCCACTTACTAGTTTTCACTCTGGAGCACGTCTCAACTTTAGCACCTTTGACATTGGAGCCAGATAATCTGTTGTGGGGGACTGTCCTGTTCACTGGAAGATCTCTGCAGCATCCCTGACCTGTACCCAGTGAAAGTAGCATTTCCTCCACAGCTGAGACAACCAAAAATGTCTCTATATACTACCAAATATCTCCTGGTGAGGAGATCCTTTTTGGATGAGAACTTAAGGGCAACTTAAGTTCCTCTGGGGTCAGTAACCTGCACTCATGCTAGTTTGGTTTCTTGGTAGAAATCACCAAAAAGCAGTCTCTGCTATGTATAATTGCACCTGATAGGTGTTCAATAAGTATTGCTTCTTACCCTCTCCCTGCCAAAGGGAAAGGGTAAATAGATAAACCAAGCTTCAAACCAGACTCACAATGATGCTGGGGACAACTGAAAGGAGAAACTACAGGGGAGGTTATTGGCCATGGCTTTGAGGACACGGACCCCTACTGGTGCCTTGAGGACAGGGAATTCTCTACCTGCTGATGGCACAGGGAGGTTCACTGCTGATCAAACTTCCCTGTCTCCTAAGACCTGGTACAGTCACCAAAGCCAAGAAATCTGTGCTGGACAGCTCACGGCATCAGCTGATGGGCTGTCTCATCTGGGCAATGCACAGGCTTCAGCTCCCCTGCATTTAATTGGTATTAAAGATTAAAAAGCAAATTACCAAAGCAATCACACTGAATCCACTTGTCTATATCTCGCTACGGCTCCCAAGCAGTTTGATATTTACTGTCAGCTGGCATTTAATTACTCAGCCAGATTTGGAGGCCATAATTGACAGAATGCTGAAGACTAATTCTTTAAAAGGACGCTTTCCCCATACAAGAACACTTGAGCTCAGAGGTGACGCCGTCTCCCTGTTCCAAGGATCAGGGAGACAGACACCAGAACAGATTGGCTGCTTCTCCCTCACTCCTCCCTACTGTTCTCTAGTTGATTTAGGTTGGTGTGCCTGCTGGAGTCAGTGGGGAAAAGCAAATGAGACACTGAGACATGAAACATTTCCTCTTTCTAGTCACCAAATCCAACCCAGTCTACAGAAAATTCCCATCGCTTGGAGAGGGACCTGCTCCTGAGGCAGAACTATGCAGCCAACGGAACATTTGTGCCAAGTACAAAGGAAGGAACTCCAGTCAGAGGCACAGTGGGAGGAACATCAGGGTGCCGCTGATTGTTGAATGACATATTTCTGAAGCACCACTACAAATTGTAAAAATCACCTTGCCCTTGCTGTCCGTGTCTCTTGTCACTGCATGTTTTTCTAATTTCCTAATCCAGCATCAGTTACATCACGTACTGTTCAATAATTTAGACATTTAAAACTAGATTGGGCCCAGTAGCATAAAATACAGAAAAGGGGGCAATGCTGTTCTAAGGAAAAGATGGGAAAGGTAGTAACAGATCAGTGATTTCTCTTCCTAATCTTTCAAGGTTGCCACCTGTAGCAATTGGGCTTGGTGCAGACATTGAAAATACAAGGATCATCATACAAAAAAAGAAGCAGATAGCACACTTGTTCCCAGCCGTTGTTTCAGAGGTTTTTCAAAATAAATCATACCACACTCTAAAAAAGGGCAAGTTTTCGAAAAGGAGAAATAAAATTTCCTTGATATTTCTAAATTTCAGTTAGTGACTTGTCAAGGTCAAGCACCAATCTGACTAAACATGCCCCCCCTCACCTACCCCCCCCACCTCCGGTTTGTTTGTTTTCTCAAACATTTAGACTTAATGAGGAAAAGTATTTTTTTAAAGAGAGTAGAAGGGGAAAGGCTGAAGGAGAAGCCTGGCTTTGGAGAAACTGGTCGAGAAACCCTGCTCTCCACTAGGAGTTAGTTGGTCCTGGACTCCTCCCTCTCAGCCCTCCTCTCTTTTTTTCACAGCTTGAATCATATTTGAATCTGTACAAGGCCAAACTCGCCAAGCCTGGATGAAATAGCATGGCCAGAAATTTTGTAAATGAGAATCGCATACAAATCCACCTGGCTTCATGTGGAGAGAGAGAGAGACTGGGAGCTGTTTTGGATGTCCCACTCAGAGCCGCTGAGTCGCCCCGCGCAGATAATGAGGCGCTGGCTGGACCTGGGATCGCGCAGCTGGCTGCGCCTGGGGAAGGACAAGGAGAGCAGGTGCTCACCACGCAACAGAGTTGGGGGGATTAGGGATTAGCAGCCCTGGATACTCAGCCAGGCTGTTCCCCGGCCCTGACTTCCCGCCCACACCACTTCCTAAAGCGCTCCCGCCCCAGAAACTTCATGAACCGTGGCCTCCCTTCAGTCAGTCCTGGAAATATTCGTGGAGTGTGTATCTAGCTAGATGACTGCTTATTTTAAGATTAACAAAAGAGCAAGGACCATCTATTCTTTCAAAGTCTCTTTCTATTACCCCAGCACGTTTGTTCACGAGTGAATAGGACGAGGGGGCAGAGCGCCCCTGCTGGAAGCTAGAACATCTGGTGAAGACTAACTGGGCTCCTGGAAGTGGAGGTGCTGGAATGAACCCCCTCCACTTCCTGCATCCCAGTTAGTCTTCACCAGATGTTCTAGCTTCAAGCAGGAGAGCTCTGCCCCGCTTCCTATTCACTCATGGTTTCCAGGTAGATTTCATTCTCGGGCCGATGCTCCCATACTGGCGGTTCAAAGACCCTATGAATTTCAGATCTCGACAGAGAATGTGCACTTTAAAAAAATAACAATTTATATTAATATACAACCATCTAAAAAGAATGTTTGAAAAGTACCCACAATCCCAATCACTATTAACATTTTGACGCATGTCATTTCAATGTTTTCTAAAAAATAAATTTTGTTTTTTGCACAATTAGGATTAAGTAATGTATTTATTTTTGTACCCTGAATTTCTTAATTTTTTGCATTTTCCCATTTAAAAATGTTCAAAAGTTTCATATTAAATTGAAACATAACAATCCTGTAGTATGGAGACTCTCTCATTTATTTAATCAGTCTCCTATTGTTGGACATTTAGGTGATTCCATTTTTTTCATTATGATGGATAACCTGGAATGAACATCTTTGGATATAAATATCTGACCCTATCATTGATTACATTCTCAGGTTTCTAAAAGTGGAATTATTGAGTCAGAAGACATGAGCCTGTTAAAGCTCTTAAAATAAATTGCCAAATTTATATCCAGAGAGGTTGCTTCAATTTATACTCCCACCAACATGCATTATCTTCATTTTTTAAAATCTTTAATAATCTGATAGCCCCAAAATTGTATGTAGTCAAAGTTATTGACCCATTTCTTTGTGATTCTTTTTTATCCCATTGTCATTCAGAATGCAGAAAAGTAGCCATCTAAGTAACTTCTAACTTTGTCAGGGACTTCTTTTACATTAAATTCTATGAAATTAGGAGACGTGTAAAGAGAAGATCTCTTTTGGTGGGGATGGAGCCTGCTTTTCCTATTCCTCCCTTGCAGAAGGCTCTCCATGTTTGCTTTTGTTTTGTTTTAGCGTAATGTTATTTTTTTATTTATTTACCCAAGGCAGGTAACTTATCTAAATGTGCATGTGAGAGAAGGCTAGCCTCTTCCTTCCCTATTTGGCTCTGCACTCCCACCAGGAGCTCACATTCTACTCTGCTCCTCTGCTCCACAGCTTTACAAGAGTTGGCCCCATGAGAAGACATGAAGTGGTTAGTGCTGCCAGAGACTATACCTGGGCAACTCTATCTAACCCAGGAGCAAAGTGTTAGTAAGCCTGGTTTTCTGACACATGTAAACACACATCCTCCACCCAATCTTTATCAGTGATCAGTGCAATATATTGTCCTCCATCTTTCAAACTCTGTGTCCATCTCTCAACTTATTTTTAACATGGGCTGTGTAGAGGAGGTCATTTATCAAATCCCTAAAATTCCAACAATTTACAATGATCTTTAAAAATAGCTAGGCAACATTTCTAACTAAATAATAGTCCCCTTCCTCACCAATCCATGAGTCTTCCTTCATTATATATCATTAAATATTTGTATATTTAAGTCTAGGCTAATTAGTCTGTTCTATATTCTATTTATGATCCTGATTTATCCTGTTCTATACATACTACAGATACTGTAGGGCATGATACTATTTATAATATTCTATTTGTGATACTGATTCATAAATTCATTAACAGCATCAAACAGATTTATAGTATGTTTTATTATTTGTGTTTTGAAAGATATTATGATGATGCCATTCAACTGAACTGTCAGAGAGAAACCCTGAGGATAGTAATTCCCAAACGTTGGTGTACATTAGTATCATCTGGGGAGCTTGTAAAAATAACGGTGCTTAGGCTGTGTGCTACATCACCAGTTAAGTCAGGATGTCTGGGAGTGGAAGATACTTTGTTAATGTCCAGGTGATTCCAATGCTCAGCAAAGTTTAGGAATGACTGCCTTAGGGGAAAATATGTGTTGCACAGCCAGGAGACCAACAACCATGGGTTTTCTGCCAATTCCTTGACTGCCCTCTCAGTCCTCACTTGCAGAACATGAGTACGGTAGCACCCGATCACTGACTCCCATTTTGGAAAGAGTTTCTATTAATAAAAGAATGTCTTTTCAATAGTTTGCACTACTCAAAAGAAATATATGGAATTATCTTCAGTCATAAACCTTATTAGACAGCACAAGTATATTAACATAGATCCAATCCCTGTTTTTCCAGGGGATTATATGGTAGAACAGACAATGAAAGTGTTGACTAACTGAAAATATAAACTGCATCGCAATAACGTGATGCTTAGACCCACAAATTAAGAATAAACTAAATAATGACAGTATGTATTCATTTTATCGATTGTGACAATGTTGGGGAAAAAATTCTTTTTGGTTTATAACATTTGCAGAGCCTTGAACTTGGTCCAGACTACAGAAGAGAGAATTTATATAGCATATTTCTTCTAAGGAGTCATCATTTCCACCCCCAGCCCCAAATGTGCATATACAGTTTTAGCTTTCTGTGCCTATTAGTGCATCCATGTGGGCCAGAACCACCACAGCTCCCTCAGTCCCCAATGCTCAGGTTACAAATTAGCTGGACGGTGTCTGCGGAGGCAGAACTTCGGAATAATGACTTAATGCCCTAATGCCCACTAGAGCAGCACGAGCTCCCTCCACCCTTCAGGGCGTTGGTGCTCAAAGAAGTCGTCCTGATTGACATCCTTTTCTGAATCCTGCCCAGACTGAAGTCCACGTTGGCCTGCAACACCCAATTACCTGATTGTATCCAAAAGACACACCCTGGTGCTTTCATCTCTCCCTTTGGATTACCTAGAATGCCAAAATCCTACCCAGTGTGCAGCTTTGGACTTGAACCCTCACTCCCCAAAGCCCCCACAACTCTGCCACCTGACTCCCTTTCCCTCAACTCGGTCTCCTCCTCCACTCCTTGAATGCCAATAAGCAGGGGTACAACTCAGCCAACCCCCTCAGAGAACATATAAACTAGTCCTGTCTTTGCCCAATGGCACATCATCCTTTGAAACACATGCCACTCAATTATAGCATATTCTTTCACTCCTGTACTATCTGATGAGATATTGTTGTCAGGGCTTCCAGATCTCTATTTTTTCCAGCCACCCCCTGCCTTTGTGCAGGTGCACCACAGAGTTTTGTCCACATCCTCCTTTCTCATTCTCAACCTGTCCCAAGCTAGCTGGTTTACACACATAGTTTTGCAATCACACAATAACAAAGCCTTCCGTCCCCAGCATTCTCCTCTGAGCTACATCTTCACTGACTACTAGATATCTTCCCATGAATGTCCTAAGGACCTTATCTTCAAAGACTCCAAAGCCAAGTGCTCTCACTTCCCGTAGTCCTCTTGTGACATTCTTGTCTCTTCTAATGACTCTACTTAGCTTCTTCAAGCATGGCCAGAAGCAAAGCAACAACAACTAGTGCCAGTTACATTTATTGATCACTTGGGAGCCAGGTGCCCTGCTAAAGCTCTCACATCTGTCATCTCATTGCATTGGTACAGCCACCTTTCCAGGCAGGCAACATCATCTCCATCTCACAGCTGTGTACATTGAAGCTTAGGGGGATAAGCACCTTGCCCCAATTAACACAACTAATATATAGGCTCTAGTCCAGACTCGGGGAGCCTTATCTCTGCTAGGTGCTGAGTTCCCCACTTGGAATCAAGGTGTTGGGTTGGGCCATGCTCCTGTGAGTAGAGTGTGGGCACTGTGGACAACTTCCCCTTCAGATTATTTAAGATAACCAACCATGATGCTCCTTCTGCACTGTTTAGTTCAGGCCTGGACTGCAGTTATTAGTTGAATTGTATCTTCCTGCAAAAAGATATATTGAATTTCTAACCCCCAGTATTTCATAATGTGACCTTAATTGGACTTAGGGTCTTTGCAGAGATAATCAAGCTCAAATGAGGTGATTAGGGTATACCCTAATTCAGTGTGACTAGGTGCCTTATAAAGAGGGGAAATGTGGGCACAAAATTCACAGAGATAACACCATGTGAAGATCAGAAATAGACCACATACCTGGGCGACCACCAGAAGCTAGGAGAGAGGCCCGGAACAGAGCCTTCTCCAGAGCTTTCAGAAGGAGCATGGCCCAGCCCAGCACCTTGATTCCAAGCCACTGGAAAATCAAGCTCATTGCCTTGCCATATTATGCTTTCTCTCCTCATTCAACAAATGTATGAACACCTACCATGTGTGAGGCATTGTGTTAGACAGAATAACTAGGGTCCCTGTCCACACTGAGCTAACTACATAGAGGAGAATGTGAACAAAAGAGAAAGAGGGAGGAAGAGACAGAGGGAGAGAGAGAGAGAGAGAGGAACACAAGGCTTATAAGGAAGTAGAAATGATTCCTATGTTTGGTACATGGATCTGTAAAAGATGAAATTGGAGACATGAGTTCACAATAGCAAGAACCTGTAAGCAACCATGCTGTCCATCAAAAGAGGACTGGATTTTTAAAATGTGGTACATATACACGATGGAATACTATGCAACCATAAAAAAGAACAAAATCATGAATTTTGCAGCAACATGGATGGAACTAGAGTCTATAACACTGAGTGACCTCTCACAGAAACAACGATCTGAGTATCGCATGTTCTCACTCATCCTTGAACATCCATCGTAATACTATAAGAAAAGGACTGACAGTGGTGGGAAACTATGAGGGGGGAGGGAAAGCGAGGTGGGATTAACGGTAGCAATATCTGTGGGGGGCAGGGAAACACTCCTTATCAACAAGGGTGCCTGAACGAAGCATATTTGTATAATTAACCCTTAACTATACCCCACAATATCAAAATAAAAAATATTGATATAAAAAAAGAAAAACAAACATAGATGGTGTACAGACAAATCACAGAGAACAAAACAAAGATAAATATAAATGGCCAATAAACCTGTTTTTAAAATTACAAATAACTTAAATATTCAATAAGAAAAAGTAGTTAAATAAACTATAGTACATTCATATCACAGAATATCAAGAAACCATGATAAGGACTGAGGTGAATTTTTAAGTGAAAAAAAGAAATCACTATATATATATGATGACATCTATAAGAATACATACATATGTATCATGGCATGTGTCAAGTTTCAAAGAATGAACACCAAATGATTCTGTTTTCAGGAAATGCAGTAGTCTTGGTGGAGGCATAAAAAAAAAAAAAAAAGAAATTGGAGACCTGAGTAAGAATCAGGACCTAGATGCCTTATAAGTCATGTTAATTGCTAAAGGCCAATTACCTAGTAGGTAGTAAGTATTAACCCCCTTCATATATTAAGTGTTACTCATTTGCACTCAAAAACATGTGTGTAGAGTTTTGTTTTGCCATCAGAAGGAAAATTAGCAGCCCCAAAGATACTAGGTGGTAGTTAAACCAGTTAATGAGCAGGTGCTGACTTAGAAGACAGGGTTCTCAACAGGGCTACCTGCATAATGAACATTTGTATACCTAACCCTGAATTGTATGCTGCATCTTTAAAATAAAAATAAATTAGAATTGTACCCCACATATTTAAAATAAAATAATTAAAAGAGAAAGAAAAAATAAAAGAAGTCAGGGTTCTACTTATCATAATACTACAAAAATCGTTTTGGCAGTAGTGGGACACTGCCAAGGGGCGGAGTAAAGGAGGAGACACGCATAACATCAATAAGGGTGTCTGATCCTAACCCAGGTGAAGTGAGGTCCAGTGGGAGGCTCAAAACTTTACCTGTACCTAAACCATTTATGTACCCATCCTGCCTTGTACTCCACAACTCTTTTTAAAATGTATTTTAAAAAAGAAGAAGAAGAAATCAGGGTTCTGCCTCCTTCCCCATCTCAATCTTTTTTCTGCGAATCTGCTGGTACTGCTGATCCAGGGAAAATGATTAAAATCTTACTCTGCAAAAGCTGTTTCCTATCAGCTTTGCTGGGCTTGGCCCCAGCCCTGCTGAGCTGCAGGGCACTGGGCTGTAAGAGCCGTGTTGGAAGTGACTCCTTTGATGTTTTCAAAGGTCGGAGCACATCTCTCCCCTTTTGGAGTGTCACTGGGTTGCAGGCAAAGGATGTTTCAACTGTGGGGAGAGCCAATTAGAGTCAATTATAACCTAACTAACCTCCCATGACACTGAAACTCCTTGTAGAATTTGCCAGCTTCTTGCATCTGGGCCTAACTCCGGAGTGGAATGTGCCCAACTACAGTAATCGCTGGTGGCTCAGTCACTGTCCACTATAGCTGCATATTACAATTAACTAGGTAAAATTTTAATTACTGACACCTAAAATTCATGCCCAGAGAGTTCAGTTCAGAACTGAGCTGTGGGTCCAGACATCAGTACTTTTTAAAATATCCATAGGTTTGAAAAATACTGATGTATCTGAATTCGTCCAAAGATATATCTGGGCTGCTCTGAAACCCAGCTTCTGCCTCTTTTTTCCCATTATATGCACTTTTCTTTTGGACTAGTTGGCATCTGCACTTATTAACATCAGGTCCTTGTTTCATATATTTTTTATTATTCACTCTAATTATTATTAACTCTTTCAAATGTGTTCCTAATATATTTGTATTTTCATCTGATTTTTTTCCTGACTATATTTCACGTGTATTGAACTAAACAAATGAACAAAGTAAAAACTTTTGTAAACTTTTTCCAAAATAGCTGTGAAAACTATTTTTATTCAATGAACAGGAAACTGAATCTATAGCATCTGGAAATAAATTGACATCTTTGGCAATTATAGACACATGCTTGGTATGAGTGTGTATATTTTCCTTTATTTATCTATAAGCATATATTCATGCTTCTCATACACACACACACACACACACACACACACACACACACACACATCTCCCACAGCAGAAGGACCTGTAAGAGACATTGAATAGAGTTTCATTCTTGAAGGAAAAAAATGAATACATGTATGAATAAATGCACAGATGCTGAATCTACAAGATAAATAACTTTTCTTCATATATATGTATATATATATATGGATATAAAGTCTATATGTAAATACAACCTTACTTCCAGTTGGCATCTGAGAATAACAGGACATCTGTTATAAATTCCAAAGTTTTATTCAACCAGTCTATGTACATAGCTGATGTATGCATATAGCAGGATATGACTTTTAATTTTTAAATGTTAGTATATTATATTGATGCCTTTAATAATAATTAAACCAAAACTTCATTATATTTTTGTTATTAAGTATTTTCAAGATAATCCTTAAAATGTGGGAGGATTTACCAAGCTCCATGATGAGAAATGAAAAGAAATAGTAACTTCCAGAATAAATCAGATTTCAGATCATGAGAATAATGCCAAATCATCAGAGAACATTGAGTCCAATAATTTTCAAAGATTTGGACTCGGTTTGTAGCAGCAGAACACTTTCTTTCCACAGAACCTTCAGCAGAAGACCAATATTCCACAGCCAGAGAATCTGCCCTGTTTAAAGTGACGGGTGGGGCACTAGCACCCACATCACCAGCTTCCCTCCACTCTGGAGAAGCCCAGTTTGGAAACCACTGGGCTAGTCTAGAGACTCTCAGTCCTAGCTGCACATTAAACAAATTATATGGGGTTGTGGGGGGAGTAAAAAATCCCACACACTACCCCAGATTCTGGATTAGGTTGTGCTGAAGCAGGGCCTACGCACGGGTATTTTTCAAAAGCTCGGTCGCAGTGGCTCAAGTCTGTAATCCCAGCACTTTGGGAGGTCGAGGTGAGGGGATTGCCTGAGCCCACGAGTTCGAGAACAACCTGGGCAACTTGGCAAGACCTCATCTCTACAATAAAATTTTTTAAAAAATTAGCCAGACGTGGTAGCACACGCCTATAGTTCTGGCTACTTGGAAGGCTGAGGTGGGAAGATCGCCTGAGCCCAGTGGGTCGACGCTGGAGTGGCTGTGAGAGTGCCACTGCACTCCAGTCTTGGCGACTGAGTGAGAAACCAACTCAAAAAAAAAAAAAAAGCTCCCCTGGTGGTTCTAATACATAGCCAGGGTTGGGAATCCCTCATCTAGTACAACTCCTCTAACATAGGAACTAAACCAAATTCCAGTGAGGCAGGAAGGTATGGCAAAGACCACACAGCTAGCCAGGGGTCATGCCAGGACTAGAACGCACACTCCTTAACTCTAGGCCAGCAGTGGTACTATGCACTCCAGAAAATGCTGCTCCCTGGGGGACTGATAGATGACCTCCGGGAGACACCACCTACCACAGCAGGGAGTGGAGGGGAGCTTAACATGATCTCCTGGTTCCAGATGTCCAGTTTCTCACACAAGGTAGTCATGAGTAGTAGCAAGTGGTCACATAAATAAAGCTCTGATAAGGAAGGAAGGTTAAAGGGAGAATGGTCAGTTAGCATGACTTTTAGGTTGTGTCTCAGAAGAAAAAAAAAACAGGTGATTGGTACCAGCCAATAATTTTAATAATTATGACAGCTAAGATTAATTGTTTCATTACGTTTTATGCATAGCTTTTCATTTAATCTTTATAAAAAATCAATAAGATTGATAATCATTTGGATGAGGAAACTTAAAGTCTTAGTTCTTAAAGAAGGTTAGCAATTTGCCCAAGGTTATGGATCTTTAATAGGCTGAGCTGAGAGTTAAACATGCTCTCAGATGATTTGAGTGCCTGAGTTTTCAACCAACAGATTTGAGTGCCTGAGTTTTTCACCACCAGAGTATAAAATAAAAAGTTAAAACTACTCAATTGCCTTGATCTTAGGGACCCTCAACTTGAACCCAGGGTCCTGGGGGGACATCCCCATCTTTCCTTCATAAAACCTGGAGTCTCTTTCACATCCAGGAAGCCCATCCTCCAAGCCAGAAAAACCCTTCAAGCCTCCTTGAGGAAAGTATTGCTATAAATGAGTCACATTAGCTCTCTTTGTTTTGTGTATTTATTTCTTCATTATTTGCTCTCGTTATCTAGAAATCTATATTTTAACCCTAATTGTCTCCCTACGGTAATGATTAAGGCATGACTCTGAGATTTGCATTGCAAACACCATGAGGCCTTCAGTGGGAGCAGATGAATTCTGAACTTGGCGTCTAACAGCATTTATTGCTTCATTTTCATGTTTTCCTGGCTTCATTTAGGGCCAAAGTTGTTAATATTTTTTTCAAGTTTTGAGAGGATGGGAAGAGATGAAACCCAGGATCATGATTTCAGGCCTGCATTGACTCTACCCAGCAGATCAAAATTGAAATTTTATGACTGAAACAATATCTTTAAATAAAAAACCCATGGATCAGTGCCTTATGTACATTTACTAATGAATATTTATAGGACCACCCACAGGGTATACAATTCCATACAAGCTACTCTATTTAGACAATGGTTATCTGGGAAAACCAAAAGGGACCTTAAAAAAAGGCATGCTGTAAAGCGGGATGCATTTTTATTCCTCCCAAGGGGTGGTAAGAAGCCTTCAATGGATATCTGCACTTTTTCAGTTTTGTTGTCTTAAAAGTTTTATTATTTTAGAAATAGTTACAACCTAGCCAGGTAAATATATTGCCATAAATTCCATTTAACTTTTTCCCTCACTGGAATAGCCTCATAAAAGACAACAAAAACCTGCAGAAAATTCAATGAGGGAATAAGATTGTCAATACAGTGTGTGTATTTGAAAATAAAATGGCACAATCAGGTATAAAGAAGAGTCTGCATTCAAGTTAATAAAAATCAATCTAGAAGAAAGAAAACTGCATTGTGGTGTCTAAGTAATCTTATCTTTTAATAGCAATAAAACTTTCCACTTTAAAGGCTCTTTCTTTGAAGTCTCTAAGAGTTTGTCAACCAAGTACTGGGATGGGGTTGGCAGCGCATCCAGAAGCTAAGGGTCTGTTCCTGACCCCTGTCAGCAGTAATAACTCTGATACACACAAGCCCCCCCCCATTGCTGTGCCTCAACCAGCCAATCAGTCATGTTGTCAAGCAAGTGTTGTTCCAACTACAAAACCAAATATAATTAATAGGAAATGGGACTTCCATAAAAAGTATTTGTGTTAGGTAATATTTTGTTGCAAATAGCAAAATGCACTTAATAAAAGGTGGCTATGCCACATGAACAGATGACTCTAAACACCCAAATGAAAAATAATAAATCTGACCTCCAGAGCCAGATAAAACTATTTTCTTTTTATTGAACTACCATATTTTTGTGTCTCTACGAAGCCATTGATTGCAAGACATGCCATCAATTTAACAACTTTCCAGAGGGAAAAAGAAAGCACGACCACATGGGATGTACATATCAGCTATAAAAAATACATTGCTTTTAGAAATATTAAAACATGAGCAAAATATGTCTTACAAGTGGGGAAGTACAGCAAATTTAAATGTATGCTTAGCTCAAAGAGTACTTTTATACTTGTATGTTAAATTATGAATTAACAATAATGAATTAACAATTTTAAAAGATTGATAGAATTATTTCATTTTATCGATGAAGAAAGCCAAGTCTCTGAGATGTTCATTAGCTTACTCAGAATCATCTAGGTGCAGCAGCCCATACCTGTAATCCCAGAACTTTGGGAGGCCCAGGTGGGAGGATTGCTTGAGCCCAGGAGTTCAAGACCAGCCTAAACAACATAGTGAGGCCTCATCTCTACAAAAAAATCAAATATTTAGTAGGTGTGGTGGTGCACGCCTGTAGTCCCAGCTACTAGGGATGCTGAGGAAGAAGGATATCCTGAGCCCAGGAGGTCGAGGCTGAGGTGAGTAGTCATCACACCACTGCACTCCAGCCTGGGCAACAGATTGAGACCCCCCAACACAAAAAAACAAAACAACAAAGAACTTACTCAGGACCACACAGTTAATAAAGCAATATTCTTAGCTCTTTGTTTCTAAATTCCATATTCTTTCCACCACTCTATACTACCTTTCTGTCTGAAAACAGCAGAACCTTTTTATCTAACATGTTTTGCTGACTGTTAGTAAAGAAAGATACATTTTTTACAAGAACGTTAAATAGATTCTTCACAACTGCTCTTCAAATTCCTTCATGCTTAGCTAAGATGGTCTTATACCAACCTATAAACCAAGTTCTCTACTCATTGTGGGTAGTTGAATTAATAGAGATGCAGCTGTCCCAAAGGGATGCAGCCTTCCAAGAAAGATACGGATCACTGGCCCAAAGTGCAGATGGAACCTCTGGCGGCTAGCTCGCGGCTATTTGCCTCATCACTTATTCTGGACGGAGGACGCCTGCTTTTGCAGATTAAAAATTTGAATTGGATACATTAATTACCTTTGATCTATTATGAATCTTACTTCTTTCTACATTTTTGGTCTAATAAATGTGCAGTGCCCATAAAGCTTTCATTGACTGGGTATGCTATCAACTGTCCCCACAGCATCCTACTGATCAGAGTAAGGGTTTGCAAGTGGCTTTCTCTATTAACTAGATTGCTAGAAATTGATTCAGTGGGGGGATTTGGCTATGCCTGGTTATGACTTAGAAGCCTTCTGGGAGCTCAGCAAATCTAGAGTCAGGGGTACATTTGCCTAATAGAGACATGTTTCACAGTGGCTGCATCCAGGGCCTGGGTATGGGGATGGCACTGGGGACATTGACATCCACTATGGTGCTTGCAGCCAGCCTGGCCACAGCAGAATGTGTAAACAGAGGAGCAGGAGCACACTCTCACCAACACAATTAGTGCCACAACCTGAAGAGGAACAGACAAACTTCAAGAGAGGGAAGGATGCTGTGCCAGCTTGTCACCTCTGACCTGCAATAAGAGCCCTCCAGTCTGCTTCATCAACCAGGTGTGCCACCTTAGACAAAAGCTAAGTGTGCTTTGCAATCTCTCCCCCATCTCACTGCAAGGTACTGTCCTGGATACTGTAGAAGCCAATAGGAGCATTCCTGAACTTGTCCCAATAGATACCAACAAGTAGAATTATTTATTTATGTTTATTAATGAGTGTTTCTTCTCAAACTACAAGTTTAGTGGTAAGTATTTAAGAGTTTGAATTTGCTGTTAGCAAATTCAAGGGCTGACTTCATGTTTTGGGCCTAATGCTCTCACTAAGTCACTTCTTACCATTTAAAGATGAGAAAACTATGACTGAGCTTGCAGTATAAAAAAGGCAAAGAGAACAAGGACAAGGAGAGGAGCCCATGATAAATTGGAAACTCAGTGGTGATTCCAAAAACAACGCCAAAATGACTTTCCCTGTGATAATCAGATCTCTGAGATCAGTGGAACTTTCCCATGGCTTCAGGAGAAAATAACACAAAAAACAGAGACAGCGTTTTAAATGCAAACTAAAACTTGTTTTATTTTCTCTTGTAACATACTTTGGAAATTAAATGAGATACCTATAAAGCAAATAAGAAAATTGAGTTTAGTCATTAAAAAACCACAATGACATATCAACTTACATCTGTCAGAATAGATACTATAAAAAAGATGAAGGATAACAAGTATGGGTGAAAATATGGAGGTAAAGAAACCATCATACACTGTTGATGAGAATGTAAATTAGTACAGCCATTTTAGAAAACAGTATGTATGTTTCTCAAGGGATTAAAAACATAACTACTGCATCATCCAGCAATCCCACTTCTGGGTATCTATCCAAAGGAAACAAAAAACAGTATGTGGAAGAGATATGTGCACCTCCATGTTCATTGTAGCATTGTTCACAATAACCAAGATGTGGATGTGAAAACAACCTAAGGGTCCATCAAAAACTTCATAGATAAAGAAAATATTATAAAATATATATATGTATATATATATATATATGCACAATGGAATACTATTCAATCATAAAAAATAAGAAAATTCTGTCATTTGTAATGACATGGATAAACCTAGAAGACATTATGCAAAGTGAAATAAGCCAGACACAGAAATACAAATACTGTATGGCCTCACTTATATGTGGAATTTTAAAACATTGAACTCATAAAAGCAGAGAGTGGAATGGTGGTTATAAGTGGCTGGGAGTATCGGAGAAATGGGGAGATATTGGTCAAAGGGTACAAACTTTCAGTTGCAAGAGGAACAGCCTCTGGGATCTGAAGAACAGCATGGGCAGTGATGATGTGTTAATTACTTTGTGGTAGACATTACACAACACAGATGTATATCAAATCATCACATTGCACACCTTGAATGTATGTAATCTTTATTTGACAATTAAACTTTTCTAATTAATTATTTTTTGTAAATATCCTGACTATAAAGAATAGCTGAAGCAGTTACTTCAAGAGAAATCCCCTTTCCCAAAGCCACGCAGAATGGAGGCACACAGTTTCTCCATGGTGTGACCCTCAGCCCTGTCCAGAGGCCAAGCAGTGCACAAGAGGTTACCTCAGCAGCCCTGTCGCCTTAGGAGACATGAATTTTACACTTCTCTCTATTGTAAAAAAGGAACAGATGCCCCCCAGGCAGTTTTCCTCCAAAGGACCTCAGAAAGGAACAGCTGCTCCAGGCTTCAGCCATCCCTTCCAGGCGCTTCTGAAGATGAGGGAATTTCCTTCCTTCCTTGGCTGCCCCTCCTGGAGTCTCCACCCACAGAGCTGAGCTTGCCTGGTCTGCTCTGCCACAGAGCATGAGGACAGATCTGATATACATAAATCAACATATTACTCATTTTCTAGCACTGCCTTTGACAGCTGTTACATGAGCACATTGTTAGAAACTGTCAAGCAATGATACACAGTGCCTTTTACAACATATGTTGACTTTTATCTAATGTAGTTCCATAATTAGCCCCAGGGAAAGTGAATCCAGGCATCCACCTGGCTGTGTGATCTCAGTTAACCTTTGCTTTCTTCTGAGGAAAGTTAGCAGGATGGGGGTGGGGAGCCAGGCAGCTGGGCCCCTAGAACTCAGAGAAAGTCAGCAAGTGTGGGAGTTGTGTAGGGTAGAATGCACTGCTTATAACTCCCTACCCTCTAGCCCACGGAAAATATGTCAGTGATCAGAGATTGAGGGGTCTGGAGAGTTGTTCAGGATTTTCAGTTCCCCCAGGCCTGGACAAGTCTCAAGACAAGAAGAAAGTCTCCCTGGAGCCTGCACCATTCAACGTAAAAGAACCTGGAAGAAAAGGCCAAGTGTTGCCTCAAATATTATTCTTGGTGCTGCCCTGTGTTTCTCTTTCAGAAAAAGGCAAAATATGCAAGCTACACATGGTGAGAAAAGAACATTTCCACTGAACTTCAGGGTTCCATGGGTCATTTAGACATTTGAGGTAAGAGGGTCTGGATTCAAGTTTCCAGATCCTTCATTTACCAACAGAGTAACCACAGAAAACCTTGTAATATGTCAGGGTCTCCATGTCCTCAGTGTCAATTGGAAATAAGGGCAGCAGGTGTTCCAGCAATGCCCTTAAGCTCAGGAGTGTAGAAGTTGTTCTCAATGGCTGCTCCAGCAACCTGGACAGTGCCCAAGAAACCTTCTTAATAAATTAATTCACACGTTGTGGTATTCTAATGAAGACCAAATGAAAAGATATAGAAACATTTGAGGACAGAAATGTTGGTGTTTGAACATCAGTTATTTTATTTAACTTTCTGTGGTTTAGGGAGCCAGATCAGAGATGGAGCTCTAAATATCCTAGAAGCAACAAACCAGAATAAATCCAAGGGAATATCAGATGCATGAATTGGACTAAAGACAAATATTTTTCTAAGTTATGTTAACTATTTGAAGATCCCCCACATATACACACCCCAAGTCAACAAGTATAAAAAGAGAAATTCCCAAGAGAATCTTCTCCAGAGAGCACTGTACCTCATCTCATAATTATTAACCCATCTAAGCCACCAGTGAGCATCAGTTCTGCCTTCCCCCCTCCATGATCATGTGCCTCATGCACTTCAGTGTCCGAACAACTATGGGAATTCCTATACTATAATAAGCAAGTCAGCCAGGCTCGGTGGCTCAGCCTGTAATCCCACGCCTTGGAAGGCTGAGGTGAGTGGATTGCCTGAGCCCGCAGGTTCGAGACCAGCCTGGGCAAGCGAGACCTCATCTCTACAATAAATCAAAAAATCAGCCGGGCATGGTAGTGTGTGCCTGTGGTTCCAGCTACTTGGAAGGCGGAGGCGGAAGGATCGCCGGAGCCCAGCAGGTCAAGGCTGCGGTGGCCGGGAGCGGCCACTGCACTCCAGTCTGGGTGACAGAGTGAAACTCCACCTCAAAAAAAAAAAAAAAAAAAAAAATAAGCAAGTTACCCATTCTGCAAGTCTCTGAGTTAGGTTCTGGGGATGCAATAAAGAGGACACTGTGCTTGGTCTCAGGGGGCTAACAATCTGGTAGAAGAGAGAGTCCAATGAAGTGGCAGCAGAGTAGGGATATAGTACACAGAAATTTAGGGGAAACAAGAAAAGGGCCAAATAGAATACAAAAGAATAGCCATTTAAGGTGTGGATGAAGAGGATGATCCAAAGTCAAAAGAAGCCTAGGAGAAAAAGATGTCCTAGAAATCAATAGAGAAGAAAATTTCAAGGATGACTTGCCTACCAGCATAAGGTGCTATGGAAAGTTCAAGTGAGATAAGTACCAGAAACCATTCAGCGGATTAACCAACACGCAATGAACACGTGACTTTATTGAGACACGTAAAAAACTAAGTACTATAATAAAGGATCTTATCAGGTGTCAGATGGTAAAAAAAATTATAAATGCTGTAGGAAATTTTAAGATAGAGGGAAACATCTCTGTGGGACAGAGAGTTTAAGGAGTGCTTGATTTAGAAGATATGAGTTGAAGTGGGCCTTGGGAGATTAGTAGAAGGAGCTGGGGGGAGGACAGCAGGAAACTAGAGTTTACAATTAGGAGCAAAGGTTGAGCACAGCATGGAGCTATGTATATTCTGGTTATATCCAAGGGCCAGAGACAAGAGTTTGAGGAAATGAGGCTGGGGAAGAAGTTTGGGGTCAAACTGAAAAAGAACTTCAATGCCAGATTCCCAGTTTGCCCCCATAGGATCTGGGCAGGGTCTAACATGGTGAACTCAGAGCCTGAAGACTCATACAACAGTATGTTGGATAGAGTGGAGAGGAGAGAAGTTACAGTCTAGGAGGAAGAGAGAGGAACTTAACCTGCAAAACAAAGGACACTCTTTCATCTATAAAAGCAGTATTTTTTTAATAAAACAAGAGAACATTTGCCTTTCTATCATGGCCATGGAGAAAATCTCCCTATCCCTTGAATCAGTATGCTAGATTCCCTTAGGATTTAAGAGGATGAGGCTCTGAAGTCAGGAAGAGCTGACTGAAAGATCAAATCAGTGACCTTCCTACCATACGACCTTGTTAAGTTGCTTAACTCCTCGGAACTTCAATTTCCTCATCTGTGAAATGGAGAAATCAATAATACCTACTCAAAGTGTTTTAAGTTTATTAAAAGAGGTAATGCATGTAAATGGCTGACAAAGAGTAAGCACTCTATAAATGTTATCCATGATGCTATTTTATCATTAAAGAATAGAGCTCAATCAGGTTAGAGAAATATCTACAAAGAGCATATGAAATAAACACCTCAAGAAATGCAAGTCATCAATAAATATGAAAAATTGCTTAACTTCAGATACTCAAAAATCTCATTATCTAATAGCTGAAAGTTCAACTGTCTAACAATGCTGAGTGCGGTCGGCAAATTCTAAGGTGGTCTCCAAGATTCCTATCCCTTAATGTACATGCCCTGTATCATCCCCTCTCCTTGATTATGGGCAGAAGCTGTGAACAGGAAATCAGTCTTGTGATTAGATTAGCGATTCATTGACTTTTAGTTCTTACAAAGGAGCTTATGCTAAGTGGGCCTGACCTCAACAGAGGTGCCTTTAGAAAGTGGCAAAATGTCAGCGAGGAGTGCAACTGTTGGCCTTGCAGATGCAGTCTCAGAGTCTTACAACTGCAAAGAAATGAATTCTGCCAACAGCTACAGGAACTTGAGAGAGAATCCTCACACTCATTGAAACCCAGTCTCAAGGATGACACCTAGAGTGTAACCTTGTGAGACTCTGAGCGAAGGACCCCATTAAGCTGTGCCAAGAGTCTGGCACATGCAAATAGTAAGGTAATATATTTAAAGTTATTTTAAGCCACCAAGTGTGTGGCAATTTTTTATGCAACAATAGGAAACTAATTCACCAAGTGCTGGCAAAATGTAGAGAATTAGGAAATTAAATCCACTGTTGTGGGGAATGCACCTGAATTCAATTTGGAAAGCAGTTTGACATTACCTAGTAAGGCTGAAGAGGCACATATGCTGTGTGTGTCTACTGCCATGCTTGGGTACATGTCCTGATGAACTCCTGCATATGTCAGCAGGCACACATGTACCTAAATCAAATGTCCATCATCGATAAGAATAAATAAAGTATGGTAAATTCAGAAAATAATAAACTCTTGGAAATGTCAACAAGTACACATGTACTTAAATCAAATGTCCATCATGGATAAGAATAAATAAAATGTGTTATCTTCAGAAAATGGAATACTAATCAGCAATGAAAATGAACAAACTACAGCTATAAGATAATATTAATGAATCCAAAAAACATAACATTGAGTAAACAAGTAAGATGCAAAAGAGTACACACTTTCTATTCATAAGGTTTGCAAATAGGCAAAACTAGAGAATTCCTATTTAAGGATGCCTGCACAGGTGTTAAAACAAGGTGTTTTTTTTTTTTTTATTTGGGGGTTTTTTTTAGAGGCAAGGAAATAATTTTCATAAACTTCAGGATAGTGATGATCTCCCTCTGGGGTTTTATTTGGAAAGGGAAAATGGGAGAACTTCCGGGCTGCTGGCAATGTTGTTTCACGATTACTTTTTATATATGTTCGCTTTATAATTTTTAAAACTATACACATATACCATATGCAAGCCTCGGTGTGGAGGGTATTTCTCATAATAAAAAGCAGGGAGATTGAAGACCTCTGAATGATGTATCTTATACTTTACTGGAGAAATCTACCACAGAAAGTCCTGGGGGCACAGAGTAGAAGTCCCAAATGGGAGTCAGTCCCCTGGAGCCTGCACTGGGCTTGGGAATGATGGTTCAGCATGCCTTCCCCCTGGCCCCCTGCCACGTCTGAGGAGCTATCAGCTTCTTGACACCTATGCTGGCTCGGCAGCTGTGGTAGGGAGGAAGGAGCTGTCAGGAGCAGTCACTGGCAGCAGACTAATAATAAGATTCATTTCTTTGAGACTCCCAGGACACAACCCAGGGAGACCGAAGAATGCTAATGCCATTTGCTGGGGCTCTGGGGGCTGATTACTTATTTTTATTTTTTAAGGTCAATTGTTTCAGGTCGGTACACTTATTAGAGAGGGATCAGTGGAAAAAGAACACGTGCCTCTGTTCCAAGCTTAAGGGGAAAATCAGACAAAAGGAAGACATTCATGCACTAATCACGTCTGAATCCTCTTTTCTAGAGGTGTCTGAGTGGCTGGGGACAGAGTCAAGACCTGTGGTTGTTCTGGAGCTCAGGGCAGGGAACGCTGGAGTCATTAGACTTAGATGCAAAACCCAGGAGCTTCCCTTTATTCTCTCTTTGCTGCAGTCCTTCTTGAAATTTATTTTTCTCTTCATCATCATTACTGTGTCAGTTTCTTTTTTCTTCTTTATTTTTTTTAATTTTTATTATAAAAGTGTCAGGTACATTTCAGGGTTAGGTACACAAATAATGATCATGCAGATACCCTTGTTGATGAGGTATGTCCCTCCCTCCCCTAGCAGTTTCCCTCAACTGCCAATCCCACCCCACTCCCCTGACAGTTTCTCACTACTGCCAATTGCTTTCTTATAGCATTATAATTGTTCAAGATCTGTTTATGAGTGAAAACATATGGAACTCTGTTCTTTGTTTCTGTGAAAAATCACTGAGTACGATCAACTCCAAACCCATCCAAGTTGCTGCAAAGTCCATATATTTGTCCTTCTTTATGGCTGCATAATACTCCATCATGTATATGTACCACACTTTTCCAGTTTCTTATTGCTGTGTAACAAGTTGCCACTTTTAGCGGCATAAAACATTGAAAATTTACTATCATAAATTTTCTGTAGGTCAGAAATTCAGGCATGGCATGGCTGAGTTCTTCACTAAGGATCTGACCAGGGTGAAATCCAGGTGTTGACTATGATATGGCTCTCACCTGAGGTTGAGTAGAATCTGCCACTAAGCTCTGGTGGCTATGGCAGAATTAAGTTCCTTTTGGCTGTAACACTTTGATCCTTATTTCCTTGATAGCTGTCATGTGGATGTTGTCCTCAGTTCCTAGAAGCCACCCACAATTCTTATCACATGGTCCCCTCCATCTTCAAAGTCAGCGACAGGGAACTTTTTGTGTGTCCAGTTCTTTAATTCTTTAAATCTCTTCTGTTTTTGTTACCAAAAAAAGCTCTCTGTTTTTAGAGGGCTTGAGTGGTTCGCCCCAGCCCAGCAGAATAATCTTGCTATCTTAAGGTCAACTGATTTGATACCTTAAATATATCTGCAAAACTCCTGCATGATAGCAACTAGGTTAGTGTCTTGAATGCCTGGGAAATCATGGATATGTCAGGGGCTGGGAATCTTGGGAGACGATCTTACAATTCTGCCTACCATGATCACCAGTTGCTAGTGTTGTTACTCTAAGCACAACATCCATAGGAATGTGAATAAAGCAATGTGCCCAAAGAGAGGAGGAATGTTAAAGGACGCTCCTTACAATAGGGAGATTTATTAGTTTTTAAGATGAACTGTATCCTGGATTTGGGAATAACGACTTTTTCATTCATTCACTCATTTAACAGACATGTTAGATGCTGTAGGATGCATGGATAAATAAAATGGACACTTCCGTGATGTTTACAGCTTAAAAAGAGAAGAATATAATATTCATTCACTTAACAAATATTTATTGGATGCCTACTATGAAGCAGGTGCTAGATATTGAGGATATTGTGAGTGACTCAAACATATACAACTTACGATGCTGTTAGTTATAACATACAAGAGAGACAATTCCCATGGACATTCAGAGTAAAAAGAGAATCTCCCCAGGCAGGAGAATGTGGAAAAGCATCCCCCCTACAGAATAAAAGACAGTGGGCTGGGCTTTATTTTGAGCAAAACTGAGGCTGTAAGGAGAATGGCTTGCAGGTTAGAAAAACTGATGTGAACAGAATCCCAAGGTGAGAAACAGCAGAGAGAATCTGGGCAACAATATAAAACCCACTCTAGGTGGATTAGAAGCCATAGGGAGGGGCATCAAGCAAGATAAGAATAAAAAGAAAAGTTGGGGCAGATGTTGAGGGATCTTCAAGGACAATAAAAAGTCTTTACTAGGTCCTGACACACCCAAAGCTTCACACTCTGGGGTCAGTTCACCAGCACAATTCATTTAGTCCATCAATGATTATTGAAAACACAGTATGTACATCCAGGCATTGTTTAATTAACAAACGCAGAGAATACAAGTTAAAGTCCCTGATTTCATGACATTTTTATTTCAGAGGAAGAGACAACAACAAACAAGATAATTTCAGACAGCGATAAGTGTTATGAAGAAAAATAAAGTAAGATAGAGTGATAGAAATTAGGAGAGAACCATTTTAAGTGAGAGGATCAGAAAAGGCTTATCTGAGCAAGTGATATCGGAATAATGGACTGTATGCTAGGCGGCAGCAAACCATGTAGAGATCTGGGGGGAGTCTTCTAGCCGGAGAGCAGAAAGGGGTCCTGGCATGAAATGGCAGGTGAGGAAAAGCAAGTCATCAGTGTGGGGTACAGAAGCGTAAGAGGACTGTGGGGGGAATAATGTCAGAGAAGTCAGCAGGGCCAGGTTACGTAGGACTTTGAAGGCCAGGGAAAGTAGTTTGAAGTTTGTTCTGAATGCACTGAGAAGCTCCTGGAAGTTTCTAAGTAAGACAGGCAGCTGAAACTACCTGATCTCAGGCTGAAATGAAAAATCCTGGGGAAGCAAGAGCAAGCCTTATTGCTGTAGTCAGGTGAGAGGTAGGCTCTCCCAAGGCTAGGGGTATAGTTAGGGCACTGGTCAGTTTGGGGATCTATTTAAAGGGAACCAAAAGGTTTTGTTGACAGGTTAAAAGAGTGAGTGAGAGGAAGAGGAAAATTGAAATGAGAGGGAGAGGTGCCTAGAGGGAGCAAGAGCACAGGTAGGACCTATTGCTGCTAAGGCAGGAGAGCAGAAATGAGGAGCTGGGCCATGGCTGCAGCGAGGAAAGGAGAGACGGTTGGAGAAGATCCCAAGCAGTGCGATAGATAGAGCTCACAAGGGTTGTATGTGAAGTCAGGTAAGGAAGCAAAGGTGACTTCTATTTTTCCAGTCTGGACCACTGGAGTAATACTGGTACCCACTAGCGGAAACAGGGATTCTAGAAGAGTACATAGAAGGGGCATAATGAAACAGTTGTAGACATTAGGCCTTGCAGGGTGCAGGTTCCCCGAATATAGAAAAGAAGAGTCAATCCCAGGACTTAGTGATCTACCTGAGCTAAGTCAGAATTGGCTACCTTCAAGGTAATCTCCAAAGTCTACTGCCATTCACCCATTGGCCAGACACTACATCCTGCAAGCCAGTGTTGATCAGAATCTGCTTCACTGTGAAATGACAAAGAGGCTATATTACTTTATGGTCTGTTACCCCATTCCCTGTTACCCCACCAATGACTAACTGATACAGGAGCAGAAACACTTAGTTCTGTTGGTGGGACAGCTCTCTGGGTGTCCTTCCTAGATCCCCACAGGATTAGACTGAGGTTAGACTTCAGCTTTTATCTAGGGCTAGACTTCAGCCTCTTCCCTTGCCCTGTCTTGCAATGCCAATCAGAATCCCAAAAGACACAATCTCCAGCACCATAATCACGAATGTTGAAATCCCAAAAGACCAATATCCCAAAATTAAAATCCAAAAATCATAATCCCAAAGGATGAAAACCCTAAATGTTGAAATCCCGAAAGACAAATTTGGGGGAAGGGATTAGTGTGCTTTTGGATGTATGCAAGATAGTTACATCGTGGAATTTTTTTTCTCTCTCTCTTTTAATTTTTTATTTTAAAGATGTGAGGTACGATTCAGGGTTAGGTATACAAATGTTCATTATGGAGGCACCCTTGATGATGAGGTGTGTCCCCCTACCTCTCTGGCAGTTTCCCACTACTGCCAATACCTTTCTTATTGTATTATGATAATTGTTCAAGGTCCACTTGTGAGTGAGAACATGTGGTACTCAGTTCTTCCATAAAGAAGTTGCATCATGTCAAGCAGAACTATTGACTTGCTCTTTTTTATTTGGAAATAAAGTATGGTATAAGGAGATGGTGTATGAGTGCCAAGTTGACAAGGGGTGAACTTGCTCTGATTAATCTTAGGTATCAACATGACCAGATTAAGGAATCCTAGAAACCTGGTAAAGCATTATTGTGGGTGTATCTGAGTGGGTATTTCCAGAGGAGATTAGTGTGTGAGTCTGAATGGGTGAAGTGGGGAAGATCTGCCTTCAATGTCAGTGGGCACCATTCAACAGCTGGAGGCCTAGAGAGAGCAAATACAGAAGGTAAACTGAACTCTCTCTGAGAGTTGGACAGACTTTTCTTCTGTTCCCTTGGACATCAGAACTCTAGGCACAACAGTCTTTGGATACTAGGACTTAACCAGAACCACCTGGGTCCTGAGACTTTCAGCCTCGAACTGAGTTATATTATCAGCTTCTCTGGTTCTGAGGCCTTTGGATTTGGACTGAGCCACATGACCAACATCCCAGGAGGTCCAGCTTGCAGATGGCCTGTCTCAGAATCTCTCAGCCTCCATAATCATGTGAGCCAATTCCCCTAACAAATTCCCTCTCATATATCTATCTATCTGGGTACAGATATGGATGAGAGAGAGAGAGAGAGAGAGACATCCTACTGGTTCTCTCTCAAGAGACCTATACATATTTGGTGGTGGGGAAGCCAAGTATCATCCTTCTTACCTCTATTCCCTATTTTGCTTCCTTCTCTCCCTAACTGATTTTACCCCTTCAATAAATATTAATAAGTTGCATAAGAATCTTCATCTCAGGCTCTTCCACAGAATTGAACCAAAAATGTATTTTTACTGAGAGTAGTAGCTAATAATTATTAAACACTTAATGTAAGCCAGGCACCAATAAACCCTTCACTTGTATTATCTCATTTAATTCTCACAATAACCCTATGGGATAAGAACACTACTATTGCCAGTTATTTTATTTTATTTAATTATTTTTTTATTTTTTATTTATTTATTTATTTTTTGAGTGAGCGTCTCACTCCGTCGCCCAGACTGGAGTGCAGTGGCCGCTTCCGGCCACCGCAGCCTCGACCTGCCGGGCTCCGGCGATCCTTCCACCTCAGCCTTCCGAGTACCTGGAATTACAGGCGTGCACTACCACGCCCGGCTAATTTTTTTTTTATTTATTGTAGAGATGAGGTTTCGCCTGCCCAGGCGGGTTCGAGACCCGCGGGCTCAGGCAATCCACTCACCTCAGCCTCCCAAGGCGCGGGATTACAGGCTGAGCCACCGAGCCCGGTTTATTGCCAGTTATTTTAGTTTCCAGTGGCTGCTGTAGCAAATTACCACAGACTGGATAACTTAAAATGACAAAAACTTATTCTGTCGTAGCTCTGGAGGCCAGAAGTTTGAAATCAAGACAATGGCAAGGCCATACTTTCTCTGGAGACTCTAGGGAAGAATCTGTTCTCTGCCCCTTCCAGTTTCCTGTGGATGTCAGCATTCCTTGACTTGTGTCTGCATCATTCCAATCTCTACCTCCATGGTTACATGGCCACCTCCTCTTCTGTGTGCCTGTCTTATAAGAATATACATTGTTTCGTATAGAACCCACCTGGATAATAAAAAATAAGCATATCCTCTCAAGATCCTTAACTTAATCTTATTCTTGTCATATATGGTAATATTCGTTCTTCAGCCATATAAAGTAATATTCATGAGTTCTGGGAACAGGTAGTAGACATATTTTTGGAGACTACCATTCAGCCTACTACGCCAGTTTGTAGGTGGCAGAAGAGTGCAAGGCAAAAGTACAAAGTATGATAAACAGAAACCAACAAGATGGAAGAAATATATCAGTAAAAACAACAAATTTAAACAGAAAAGGTATCTCAGAATAGAATAAAAAATAAAAACAAAATTTAGCTAAATATGGTTTATAAGAGACATGCAGAAATTACAAAACCCAAAAAGACTGAAGGGAAAGAGATTGAAAAGAATACTCCACACAAACACTATTTCAAAGAAATTTGGAATACCTATAGTACTGATGGATGGACAAAACTGAATTTAGGCAAAGACATTAGTAGAAATAAATTTGAAGTATTCATCATGATAGGTTAGGCTAGACTGCAATAACAAACAACCTAAAAGATCTCAGTGACTTAAAAAATGGTTTATTTCTCACGCATGCAACATATCCATCACAGAGTGAGGCAGCTCTGTTGGTATGAGTATGTTAACTCTTGAACCCAGGCTGATGGGCTAGTTTTTTATTTTGAACATTGCTGGCCTCAAGGAGGACATTTTAAACCATGTGCTGGCCTTAAATTCTACATTTGAAAGTGATGCTTCTCACTTGAATTCAGACATCACTGCCCAAACCTACTCACTAAAACTTGCATCAAGGGGAAGAGAAATATGGTGGTCTTCCCTCAGCAGGGGGAATAAATATTTTAATATTGATGTAGTCTACCAAACTAGGCTATTGCATAATGATCAACAAAATAATTCACCAGGAAATTATAATACTTCTTCTGCAAGTAATTTTGCCTCAAAATATTTCTTAAGCTGACAAAATTACATTTACAAAATGACAATTTTACAATCACACTTGAGATTTTAGGATGTTTCTCTCCAAAATGGATGGATAAAGTAGATTAAATTAATACTGATATTAAGTATATTCATTAAATGGAATACTATTCAGCCTTAAAAAAAAAAAAGAAATTCTACCATTTGTGACAACATGGATGAACCTGAAGGAAATGATGTTATGTGAACTAAGCCAGTCATAGGACAAATATTGCATGATTCTACTTATATAAAATATTGAAAATAATCAATCTCATAAAAGCAGAAAATACAATGGTGGTTGCCATGGGCAAGAGGGAAGTAGAAATGAAAATTGTTATTCGATAGTTATAAAGTTTCAGTTATGCAAGTGAATATCAATTATACAAGATAAATTAGTTCTAGATATCTGCTGTATGGCACAGTGTGTATAGTTAGCAACACAGTATTGTGCACTTAAACATTTGTTAAGAAGGTAGGTCTTAAGTATCTTAACACACACATACACACAAAGGGGCACAATGAAACTTTTGGAGATGAATGATATATTATTACTTTGTGCTCATGGTATCATGTGTGTATGCATATGTCCAAAGTGATCAAATTGTGTGCATTAAACATGCTGGGGGTAGGGTTGTATATCACTATACCTAAATATGACAGTTTTCTAAAAATATAATAAAGACCCCAAAAAAGGAAGCAAGTTTTATCAAATAGACATGAATATAGAACACTATGCTAACTAAGAACATACATTTACCAAAAGTGAACTTGAATTAGCACAGAGAATATTTCAGACAATTTAAAAGTATCAATATTTATAGAACAAGATATGTTCTTTGATAAATTGTAATTAAATAAAAACTGACAATAAAAACATAAAACAAAATAATCCAAGAAATATACATGTTAGAAACAGCAGTGCATTTTAAATAACCCCTTAAATATAAGTCATTATTAACAAAACATTTAGAAGTCAATAATAAAAAATATAATATATTGAAACATAAAGAATGCAGCCAAAGTTATACTTAGAGGTAGATGTGTAGCCTTAAAATGTATTTAATAAAAAGTAAAAACTGAAAAAAAAACTAAATATCAAAAAGATAGAAAAATAACATCAAGGTAATATCCAAGGAAATTTTTTTAACAAGAAAAAAATAAAAACTAATATCAAAATTAAGAAATAGAGAAGATAAATTACAACCAATTAGAAAGTTCAGCAAGTTTGTCACAGATGTCATCAATTTATAAAAATTAATTGTGTTCCTATATGCCAACAAAAATAATTTTTTTTTTTTTTGAGTTGGAGTCTCACTCTGTTGCCCAGACTGAAATGCAGTGACCGCTCCCGGCCACCGCAGCCTCGACCTGCTGGGCTCAGGTGATCCTTCCCTCTCAGCCTTCCAAGTAGCTGGAACTACAGGCGCACGCTACCACACCCAGCTAATTTTTTTTTTTTTTTTGATTTATTGTAGAGATGAGGTCTCACCAAGTTGCCCAGGCGGGTCTCGAACCTGCGGGCTCAGGCAATCCACTCACCTCAACCTCCCAAGGTGCGGGATTACAGGCTGAGCCACCGAGCCCAGCTAACAAAAATAATTTTAAAATATTTTAAAATTTTAAGAGATGACAAAAAAGTAGACAAATATTAATGGTAGAGGAATAATAATAACAAAAGATATATATTATATTTCTGAAGAAAATAAAATTTTATTGAAAGATATTAAAGAAAACATAGATGAAAATATTTATCATTTCATAGGTAGGAAGATAACATTACGAAACTATCAATTCTACTCAAATTAATCTATAAATTTTTGTAATTAGATTAACAATAAATTTAATTTGTAGCATAATTAAAATCAGACATGAATCTTCAAGAATCATGACAAGCTGATTCTAAAATAAATAGAGAAAATCAAAATACCAAAAAAATGACCAAAGTTACAAAATGTAAGTAATCATTATATCAAATAGTAAGATCTTATAAAGTATTTAGTTGAGATAGTATTGTTGCACAAAATAGATTTAAAACAAAACAGAAGGCCCACAGATAGGACCTTATATAATGAAACTGGGTATGTGACAGATGATGATAATAAAATACTAGGAAATTATGGAATAATGAATAAATGATGCTGGCACATCTAGGTGCTCATGTGCAAAAAAATAACTTATATTCCTTGCTCCATGCCAAAAATATGTTCCATACGTATTTTAAAGCTAAATAGAAAAGTAAATCTTTAAAAACCTTCAAAGGACAATTCAAGACTATATGACCTCAGGGAAAAAAAGGATAACTTAAGACACAACAAACACATTCCATCACGAAAGTTTATAAACTTCACTACATTAAAACTGAAAAGTCATGAGCATCAAAACTTATTATACACAAGTTGAAAAGACAAACTACATACCCCAAAAAAACTGAAAATTCCTACTCAATTAGCAAAAGAAAAAAACCCTGTGGAAAAATTGGCAACTGGAATCATCAGGAAATTCACAGGAAAAAAGCTGAAATGGCCAACTCTACCAGTAATCATAGAAATATAATTTACAACAGTGATATACCATTTCACATCCATCTATTGGAAAAGATTTAAAAGCCTGATGATACCAAATGTTGGTGGAACTATGGAGCAATTAGAACTTGCAGCAAGGCAAAATTAGAACAACAACTTTGGAAAACAATTTGGCTAAATCTAGTTGTGTTGAAGATGTGCACAGCCTTAAGATTTAGCAATTGCAATTCTAAGTATTATTTCCCTAGGGAAACTTCATATGTGTGCATTGGGAGACACACATGAGAATATTTGCTGAAATACTTTTTGTAATTGAAAAAAAAATGAAAAAACAATCAGAAAGACCATCGATAGAAGAATGGGTAAATGGTGACACATTCATGTAACAGAAAACTCTACAGCGGTGAAAATGAAAAAGTTAGACCTATAGTTAATAACATAGACAAATCTAAAATATATACTGTTGAGTGGAAAAAGTTATAGAATTCTTTACATAATAAAACAGCAATTATATAAATTCTACTGCCAAGCAAAAACAATACATTATAATGTCAATGAGCATATTATATATGGTAAAATTGTATTTCATAAGCAGCAAATTTTGAGCAGTGATACTGAAGTAGGGTCCGAGCGATTAAATGACAGCCCACCTATTCAAATTAGCAAAGGAGAGGTTTATTAGTCAAGGTTCTTGCTGGCCAGTGTAGTTAGATTTACATCCTGGTGGGCTAAAGATAGAACTTGGGACTTCGCAGGGCTCTTATCACAACATTCTGGAGGCGTGGGCAAGCAAGCAAGTTTATAGAAGCAGATGTAGCTGGTTATGCAGGTGCGGCAGATAAGGGAACAATCAATTGCATAATGTCTGCAGAGAAAGTTTCCAGGAAAGGAGTAATGCCTGCCTCGAGGTTAGAGCTATTCCTGCTTTTCCCCCTTACACTTCTTTCTTTGTTCTCTTTGTTCCTTCTTACATTCCCCCCTGTTTGTTGTGCCAGGAGTCAAATTATTGACTCCTCAGACAAAGGAGTATAGTGGGACCTGAGAACCATCATTTTTACAGGCATGATGCTATTTTTTATGTAGGTAAGGAGATGCTTGATAATGCAGGACCCTGTGGTAATACCTATGAAGAGAAGGAGGAGAGGCCTGGCTACTGCAGGAATTAGGGTAGTAAGCCAGGGGGACCAGGAGAAGAGAGATTGATACCAGTTTTGCGAGGCCTGATTTTGTAACTCGTGCTGTTTGATGTTTTTCCTTACTTGAGCGAGGGTTTCTCTGACTTGTTGGCATAGAAGCAACAAGCTTCTCCCAAGGCCATGCACAATCCCCCTTGTTTCATGAAGAGGAGGTCTAAGCCCCTTTTATTCTGGAGCATCACTTCGGCCAGGGAGTTCACCTGCTCTTCCAGCTGGGATATACTGGATTCTAATAGACTTAAATCTGCGTTGACCTGAGTGCTTTGTTGTTTGAGATTCTGGTCCCCCACAACCAAGGAGGCTATGCCCAGGGCACTTACAAGGAAAGGCACTGATATGGGAATGGCGCATTTTGCACGTGTAAAGCCTGGGAGCAGGAAATGCTCCCTTCCCTCTGTTCCCTCATATATGTATACTTGGGGCAAAATGTGCACCAGAATACAGAGCTCTGAGGTGGCCCATAGGTGTTGCAGAGCGACACATGGGGTAATACCCCATGTACAGGCAAACCAAGTGGTGGGGGGAGCTACAGCTAACTGAGGGCTCTCACTGCTTGGGAAATCCACAGCATTAACTTGGATGGTGGCGTTGCAGGACACCTGGAGGGGGGAACTGTTTAATGGGAACTGCGGTGAATGGAGACAAGTTCCCTTTCCTTGAAGATCTCCCAGAGTTAGAGTTGGGTGGGTACCCCAGGAACATAGTCTTTGAGACTGGACCTCAGTTAGATTGAGGATTCGTATATCCTTCTCCGTGTCCCCTATGGGGGAGACAGCTCCGACTCCCATGAAATATGGGGGTTGGGGATTCAGGCATAGCCAACCGTCTTTTGCTAAGTCGGGGGCATTAGCAAGCCGGTGAACTGCTGACATCATAGGAAGAAACTGATTATTGGGTGGTAGAGTAGGCACAGGTGTTTCTTGCATGCAAAGGGCAGTGGAAGGAGTGGTTACAGCAACGGGGTTAGAAGGTTCAGGTACCCGGAGAGTGATATTACAGATGGGGCCGACTGGGTTGAGGGCGCGGGGGACGGGCTTTTTTTGAATAGTAAATGACATTCCAGGGTCTAGTCCTGGTACATATATTCTAAGTTCCCATGTTTTACCTAGTTCCCATACCTTTTGAATACTAATGTCGTCCCAATGAATAACTGTGAGCTTTAGGGGATTACAGATTTTAGGTTGGTTACAAGGGAAGGCAATTGGTTTCCTGCTGAGAGATATGTATGGGTCTTTATTGTCTTTCCAAGGAGCAATAGTTTCGCAGCCCCAGGCAGCACAGTGAAACTGCTGGGGCTTGTGGCAGTGGGTAGGGCCGGTAGCTGGGCAAGTGTAGAAACCTACTTTAGCAAGCTGCTTTTTGTTTTCTATGTTGTTATACCTGCACCCCGGAAATTCTGGGCTGTGGCTTCCCCATCCTTTGGGGATCAGGGATAGACTAGGCCATAACTTACAAAGGTCAAAGTCAAAAACCGGCTGTCTATCCCCATAGTAGGTGGAGATTACAGTCCCCGTGATGGTGTCCGTTAAGACCCAGGAGTAGTTTCCCGGGGCATAGTAATACCGTGAGTGGGGCTGATAGGTCTGACTTAGGGGGAGCCCCACAAGGAGTAAGACTAGGATTTGGGGGCTCGTAAGAGTCTTATCTTTAACAGGTCCTCCTCAGCGGCCGATTTGACGATTTTCCATGTCTCCGGGTACGTGTCGATGGCCACTTTCACCTGCGAGTGATGAATTCAAGGACAAACGCTGCTGACTTTAACGGCAGTTGATGTTGTCAGGATCACCACATGAGGGCCTTTCCACTTGGGGGCAAGAGCCTCGGTTTTATGCCGTTTCACCCAAACTCGATTACTGGGTTGGAATGGGTGAGGGATTTCTGGAGCTGGCTTCTGGAGAGCCACCTGCACAGTTTCCGTCACAGCCCGTTGAACCTTTTGGAGTGCCTGTAGTGACTGAAGCAAGTTATGGTTAGATAATTTTGCCACATTTTCTATTTCAATTTTTGGGAGTAACAGCAGAGGCTGTCCAAAGAGGATTTCAAAGGGGGTTAGGCCTTTAATATAGGGGGTACACCTAGCCCTTAGGAGGGCATAGGGAAGGAGGGTCACCCACCCCTTGCTGGTCTCCAGGGTTAATTTAGTTAAGGTCTCCTTAAGTGTCCAATTCATTCTTTCTACTTGACCTGAGCTCTGGGGATGATCTGCACAGTGTAAATTCCAGTTTATCCCCAGTGCCTTTGCTATACCTTTTGTGAGCTTTGAAATAAGGGCTGGTCCATTGTCTGACCCTATTGATATGGGTAGGCAGTATCTCGGGATGATGTTGTTTAAAAGTTTCTTGACAGTAACAGAGGCAGTCTCAGTTTTAGTGGGAAACACCTCTACCCATCCCGAAAAAGTGTCTCCGAGCATGAACAGGTACCTATACCCATACTGTCGAGGCTTTGCCTCTGTGAAATCTATTTCCCAATGTCTTCCAGGGGTTAATCCCTGGTCCCAGACTCCTTGGGTGGATACACTGACCTTAGCACTATTGGTTTGTTGGCAGGGCACGCAGTCTTGAATAAGCTCCTGCTCCAGCTGATCTAGGCGGGAAAGGAAGAATTCCTTTCGTATAAGTTCAGTCAGTTTTGTTTTTCCCAAATAAGTTTCCTTCGTGGAGTTGGCATAGAAGTTGCTGCCCCAAAGTCTGTGGAAGATCCTACCATCCTGGAGTTGCAGCCATTCCTCGGGGTTACTGATTCCACCCAGCTTTTGTGCGGTAAGGAGGTCTTCATCTGTATACTTTGGCAGCTCGCTCAGCACTGGGCGGGGGGAGCGGGTAACGTTAGCAGGCAAGTGGTCCTGCGGTAAGCAGCATCCTTGGCTGCTTGGTCCGACTTTTTGTTTCCTATCGCCTCCTTTGAGTTCCCTTTCCGATGACCAGGGCAGTGGATAATGGTGACTTGCTTTGGGGCCCATATAGCTGCTAGAAGATTCAGGATTTTTTCTTTGTTTTTAATAGTTTTCCCTTCTGCAGTGAGCAATCCCCTCTCCCAGTAGATTGTCCCATGCACGTGTGCCGTGGCAAATGTATAGCTGCTATCAGTGTAAATATTAACTACTTTTCCCACCCCTGTCTTTAGGGCCTCCGTTAGGGCAATCAGCTCTGCTTTCTGAGCTGATGTCCCTGGCGGTAGGGGTTCGGCCCATACAGTTCCTTGCAAGGTGGCTACCGCCACCCCCACATACCTTCTCTATCTTGCACAAAGCTGCTGCCATCTGAGAAGAGTGTCAGGTCAGGGTTATGCCTCAGGATGTCCGTGAGATCCCAATGTAATTTCTGGAACTCCGTTACCCTGTAACAGCAGTGCAGGGGCTCCAAGGAGCTCTCGTCTGGCAGCAAAGTTGCAGGGTTTAAGCTGGGGGCATGCTGGAACTTGATCCGGGGCTGGTCTAGTAACAGTGCTTGATAATGAGTTATACGAGCATTAGACATCCATTTATCAGGGTCCCCTTGGAGCAAGGACTCTGCAGCATGGGTGGCTGTAATGGTTAAATTCTGTCCCATGGTTAGTTTATCTGAGTCTTTTACCAGTACGGCAATGGCTGTGACAACTCACAAACAGGGCAGCCAGCCCGAGGCCACTGGGTCTAGTTTTTTTGACAGATAGGCAACTGGCCTGTACCATGGCCCAAACTTTTGGGTCAGGACCCCTCGGGCAATGCCGCGCCTCTTGTCCACAAAGAGGTGGAATGGCTTTTCTATGTCTGGCAGGGCCAACGCCGGGGCTGAAATTAAAGCACTTTTGAGGGCCTGAAAAGCTTTTTCGCCCTCTGGAGTCCATTGAAAGCTGGCCTCTGGTCCTTCTGTGATTTCGTATAAGGGTTTTGCAAGTTCAACAAATTTTGGGATCCAGAGCCGGCAGGACCCCACTGCCCCCAGGAATTCCCGGACCTGCCTTTTATTTCCTGGTGCTGGAATGCCTATTATAGCTTGTGTGTGCTGGTTAGTTAGAGACCACTTACCTCCCTGGAGGTTGTAGCCAAGGTAGGTGGCTACCGTTATGCAGAGCTGGGTCTTCTTTGCTGATACTCGACACCCCAGAGTCTGGAGTTCTTTGAGCAGGTGCCTGGTGGCACATAGGCACTCGCCTTTTGAGGTCACTGCAATCACCAGGATATCTACATATTGCAACAGAGTTACTTCAGGGTGCTGTTGCCGGAAGGCTCGGAGATCCTGGTGAAGAGCCTCATCAAACAGTGTGGAAGAGTTTTTGAACCCTTGTGGGAGCCGGGTCCAGGTTAATTGGCCACTCTCCCCTTTGTCTGGATCTGTCCATTCAAAGGCAAACATAGGCTGGCTCTGCTTGGCCAGCGGGATGCTAAAGAAGGCATCCTTAAGGTCCAGGACAGTATATACTTGTCTTTCGGGGGAGAGCCCCCCCAGGAGGGTATACGGGTTAGGGACCATGGGGTGAATGTCCTCCATTCGCTTATTAACTTCCCTTAAGTCTTGCACCAGCTGGTAATCCCCTGTGCCTGCCTTCTGGACCAGGAGCAGCGGAGTATTCCAGGACGAGTGGCATGGTACTAAGACTCCAGCCTGCCATAGGTGCTGGATGTGGATCACAATACCCCTCCTGGCCTCCTGGGGTATAGGGTACTGTTTTACTCTGATGGGCATTGCCTGACTTTTGAGCTGCACAATGACCAGCGGCTGGTAGGATGCCAGTCCGGGGGTGGGGAGGTTGATTCAGCCCATACTCAGGGAAACTCAGTTCATAATTGAACTAGTAGGGAGGTATTTGACAAGTCCAGGGGAAGCTTATTCTCGGTTAGCACAAACTCCTCACTTAGAGGGACAGTGACAAGAACTCTTGATACCTCTGGCTGCCTTAATTTTACAGTTGCCATGGTTTCCTGGAAACATATGCTAGCTTTAAGCTTGTGTAGGAGGTCTTGCCCTAGGAGCGGGTATGAGCAGTCTGGCATTACTAAAAATGATTTGGTCACTTCCCCCTTTCCCAGGTTTACCATCCTTTCGGTGGTCCAGGGGACTAACTGGGTTCCAGTAGCTCCCTGGACCAGAGTTCATTTCTGTTGAAGGGGGCCGTTATCCTTTTGTAGAACTGAGATTGCAACTCCGTGTCCACTAGAAAGTGGACAGGCTCACCCCCAACTGTCATTTTTACCTTGGGCTCTGGGGGGGTGTTACTAGAGCCCCAGCCCCATTAGTCTGTCTGCAGCTGGAGCACCAGAGTGAGCAGTGGTGGCAGGTACTCTTCCGAACATGTGGGGGAGGGGCCTGAGGTTGGGGTGGCTTGTTGAGGCAATCTTTCACATAGTGCCCAAATTTTTGCAGTAGGCACATTGGTCTTTCACCAGCAGTTTTCTTTTTGCATTTCTGTTGCCCCCTTTTCTGGCTGGCTGTTTTGGCTCGGCTCCCTCCAGGGCCACCACCACTACCTTGGCCATTTTCTTTGCCTGCCTATCCTCCTGGGAGTCCCTATTATTAAAAACTTTCTGAGCTACCTCTGTAATTTCTGACAAGCTTTTGCCTTTGAAGCCCTCAATTTTCTACAGTTTCTTTCTTATATCTGGAGCTGACTGGGCGGCAAATGTTATGACTAGTGCCCTCCGGTTTTCAGGGGCTTTAGGGCCTACTGGAGTGTACTTCCAGTAGGCCTCCATGAGCTGTTCCAGAAAACTGGTGGGAGATACTTGTGGGCCCTGAATAACCTCGCTTACCTTGGATAAGTTTGTTGAGTGCCTCGTGGCAGCCCGGAGACCCCCCATTAGAGTCCAGCAATAGGTGGTGAGATGCTCCTTACTGTGATCAGTGTTGGGGTCCCAGTTAGGTCTCTCAGTGGGGAAGACATGCTACACACTGGACTGCTCCACAGGCCTGCCATCTGGTCCCGGTACCAGCTTCCTTGCTTCCTGGTGGATTCTCTCCCTCTCTTCCGTGGTGAAGAGAGCTTGGAGAAGCTGTTGGCAATCATCCCCTGTGGGCTGGTGGGTAAAAAAGATAGTTTCTAGGAGAGATATGAGACCCTGGGGTCTTTCAGAGAACGCCGGGTTTTGGTTCTTCCAGTTATAAAGGTCACTAGTGGAAAAAGGGACATATACCATAAAAGGCAGGGCTCCTGTCCCACTCATATCAACCCCTGGGGCCTGTCTTAAAGGGAGAACCACTGGCATCTGCGCCTCTGGTTTTTCCGAGGACGAATCCAGGCTCATCAGTTGACTGGGACCGATCAGCTCTCCTAAGGATAGATGGGGAAGCGGGGGATAGATGGGCTGATAGGGGGACCTGCTCCTAGTGTGTGATGAGCTGAGAGCCTCCTGAGCCGCTTGTTTTTGCCCGGGCACAGGGTAGGGCAGGGGAATGTCGTAGTCCTCTGGAGGACTCTGGAGGACTGGGGGTTTGGCTTTAGGACTTTCCTGAAGAGATAAAATATGAGAAGTTATCATTTCTCTGTGCCTTCCTCATCCATGACAGTTGTTGCATTACCAGGAGGTACCAGGCCGTAATATATGGGATCTAGTCCGGATGACGGCGACAGACGAACTTGCAGACTCCCTACACTACAGTGGGATTGAAAGTCCCCTCTGATGACCAGCTGTAATTAGGAAATGTGGGCCATTTGAGAGAGCAAAAAGTGGTTAGTTTACCCCTGTTCACCTGGTCACCTGCGTCCTGTGCCGCTTTCTGGAAATTCTTGAAGTGGCACAAGACCAGCTGCAAAGGGGTGTCAGGCTGAGAACAGTGTTGTGCTGTGATATCAACAGCAATGACAGACACAACAGTGACAAACACCAAACACGAAAAGACAAGGACAAAGAGACTTAACTGCCCGCAGGCAAAACAGGAGGTCCCGGTGACATCTCACTGGGACCTCAGATCCCAGAATTAGCGCTGCATCCAGGTTTCCTAAGGGTCTCTACAGGAGTGCACACAAAACAGAAATCAGGAACCTGACTTACCTCCCTGAGGGCTTCCAGGGGCATTGTGAGTCTGCCAGAGATACAAGCCCAATCAAACCCAGAGAGTTCACAGGGATGCAGCCCCACAAGTCCCGTCAGTTAAAACAGGTGCAATTTAAGTGCTCAGTTCTCCCAGACGAGCCCTCAGATGAAGTAGGGTCCGAGTGATTAAATGACAGCCCACCAACTCAAATTAGCAAAGGAGAGGTTTATTAGTCAAGGCTCTTGCTGGCCAGTACTGCTTGCAGGGAACTAGTTCCCAGTTAGTGTGCAGAGCTGCAACAGAGGGCTGTCTTATGTAGTTAGATTTACATCCTGGTGGGCTAAAGATAGAACTTGGGACTTCCCAGGGCTCGTATCGCAACATTCTGGAGGTGTGGGCAAGCAAGCAAGTGTACAGAAGCAGATGTAGCTGGTTATGCAGGTACAGTGGATAAGGGTACAATCAATTGCATAATGTCTGCAGAGAAAGTTTCCAGGAAAGGAGTAATGCCTGCCTCAAGGTTAGAGCTATTCCTGCCTTTCCCCCTTACACTTCTTTCTTTGTTCTCTTTGTTCCTTCTTATAATACCTCTGAGAAAGGGAAAGAAGAGAATGGGGTTGGAGAGGAGTATATGGTACTTCAATTAAATACCACCAGAGGGAAAATGTGAGGATTTGGTAATTGAGTTGATGAGTGAGCACACCGATGTTCACTTGATGTTCACTCTTTGTCTGTACATCTGAAATATTTCATAATTCTTTTAAAATTAAAAAATATAAATAGGTAAAAGCAAATAGCAGACACTTCATCCCCAGCTTGCTTCTACACAACGAAGAGGTAAAATTCTCTATAGGCTGCAGTTAATATGTAAGGATGAAATATAAGTTCCAGCCGGGCTTGGTGGCTCAGCCTGTAATCCCGTGCTTTGGGAGGTTGAGGTGAGTGAATTGCCTGAGCCCGCGGGTTCGAGACCCGCCTGGGCAACTTGGCAAGACCTCATCTCTACAATAAATCAAAAAATCAGCTGGGCATGGTAGTGCATGCCTGTAATTCCGGCTACTCAGAAGGCTGAGGTGGAAGGATCCCCAGAGCCCAGCAGGTCGAGGCTGTGGTGGCCGGGAGCGGCCACTGCACTCCAGTGTGGGCAGCAGAGTGAGACTCCAACTCAAAAAAAAAAAAGAAAAAGAAGTTCCTTCCAATCCCACTGAAATAGAGAATAGCTGGACTCCACAAAAACTGGAAAGCAGTCTTCTCCTTCCCTCCACTTGATCTCTCATCTCCGCTTTCTGTTATCTATTTTTTTATTCCAATAACTTTAGGGGGTATGAATAGTTTTTGGTTACATGGTTGTACTATATGGTAGCAAAGAAATTTGGGCTTTAAGTGTACCCACCATTCCCACCTGTGTACTCAATAGGTAATTTTCTACGTTCCTCCCCCTCCCTCTTCTGAGTCCCCAGTGTCCATTATACTGTTATGACCAGAGTGCAAGAAATAAAATGCCAACACAAAGATTAGATCCTGATTCTTTTAACCAGCTGATGACCAAGAGCTGACTAAAGCCATTAAAAACTCTCAGCCCCCAGCAAAGTAAGCAGGGGGTATATATATGCAGCATAGCTTTAAAAAAACCACAGTTTTTGCAACTACGGTAACTTATGGTTACATATTAAGAAAGAACAGACAATACAGTAGGGGTACTGTTACCTTGAGGTTTCATGTTTACCTAGTTGGCCATCAGTCAGGAACATTTTTACAAAGTTAGTTTCTTTGTAAAGGTGGTCTATGGTAGGGAATTTCATAGAAGAAGCCAGCAGTTACAGTTCAAGGGCCAAGAACAGTTGTGGTTACATGCTGAGGGGAAGCTGCATCTGGGCAGCAGGCATGCAACTAAAATGGAAGCTTTTAACAAGATAGAATTACTTATATCTAACAAGCTTTCACAGGTTATTAAGGTTATACAGACATACAGGTTTTACAGACATTTCAATAGCATTCTCTCTGTCTTTGGAGAACATGTGGTATTTGTTTTTTTGTTCCTGAGTTAGGATGATGTTTTCCAATTCTATCCAAGTTGCTGCAAAAGACATTATTTCATTCTTTTTGGTAGCTGAATAGTATTGCAGTGTGTGTGTGTGTGTGTGTGTGTGTGTGTGTGTATGTGACATTTTCATTATCTACTGATTGATTTATGGGTATTTAGGTTGATTCTACATATTTACAATTGTGAATTGTGCTGCAATGAACATGCAGTGTAGGTGTATTTTTTATATAATGACCTCTGCTCCTTTAGGTAGATACCTAGTAGTGGGATTGTTGGAGTAAATGGTAGACCTACTTTTAGTTCTTTTTCATAGACATTGTACTGATTTACAATTCCACCAATTGTGTATAAACCTTCCCTTTTCTCTGCATCCACACCAGCATCTATAGTTTGTTTGTTTGTTTGTTTGTTTGTTTTAAATAACGGCCATTCTGACTGGTATAAGGTGGTATCTCATTATGGTTTTAATTTGCACTTCCTTGATGAGTGATGTTGAGAATTTTTTCCTATATTTGTTGGCCATTCTTATATCTTTTTTTGAGAGATGTCTGTTCATATCATTTGCCCACTTTTTAATGGTGTTATTTGCTTTTTTCTTGCTGATTTCTTTCAGTTCTGTGTAGATTCTGGATATTAATTCTTTGTCAGCTGTATAGCTTGCAAGTATCTTCTCCCATTCCATGGGTTGCCTATTTGCTCTGATGATTATTTCTTTTGCTGTGTAGAAGCTTTTTAATTTAACTAAGTCACATGTATTTATTTTTGTTTCTCTTGCATTTACTTTTGGGATTCTAGCCATAAATTATTTGCCTAGGCCAATGTCCAGAAAAGTTTTTCCTAGATTTTTTTTCTAGGATTTTTATGTCAGTTCAGATTGACATTTAAGACTTTAATCCATTTTGAGTTAATTTTTGGATATGGGGAGAGATAGGACTCAACTTTCATTTTTCTTTATATAGGTACCAATTCCCTCAGCACTGTCTGTTGAATAGGGTGTTTTTTCCCCAGTGTATATTTTTGTCTTCTTTGTCAAAGATCAGTTGGTTGAAGGTATTTGGGTTTTTTTCTGGATTATCTATTCGGCTCCTTTAGTCCATTACTCTGCTCTTTTACCAGTTCCATGCTGTTTTGGTTACTACAGCCTTATGGTATAATTTGAAGTCCAGTAATGTGATGCCTCCAACTTTGCTCTTTTTGCTTAAAATTTACCTGGCTCACTTCCGGTTAAGATGGTGATGACACAGGTGGAACTGTGAGATTCTCCGAATGTGAGTTCCCCAAAAAGACTCTTGCCCTCCTCTCCCTACCCCCTTGCCCACAACTAGACACATTGGTCCAAGGCTCAGGAACCCCCGGTCCCATGCAGGGCCGGCTATTGCATCCCAGGCTGCTCCCTCATGGGTGGGAAGGCTTGGGTCTCCGCTCCCTCCCTGGCTGCATCAAGCCCAGACTGAGCCTCCGGTCACCCTGGGAGGCTCTGGGCACCCGCCCCTCGGAGAGACTGATTCCATTTCTGACTGAAGTATGCTGGGAGCAGCGCGGGGCCACTTTCACCGCTCACCGCCTGCCCTTTGGAGCTTTGGGGCTCTGAAATCTGGAGCTCTGGAGCCCCAAGTGGAGTGCCCAGCTGTGCAGCTGATCCCCGGGAGGCTCCTGCTATCACAGTACCACAGACCATCATAGTCATTTGCTGGGACCCAAAGAGCAGAGAAAAAGGATCCTATCACTTCGGCCGTTCTCCAGGCAGAGACTCGTGTCGCCCCACCCACCCACAAGCAGTCTCCACCTGGATTCCCAAGGTTATGTCACTAAACAGAAGACAAAGCCACTCCCCTGGGAACTAAGCAGCAGACATCTCAGGTTGCAGCTCAAAGTAATCCTGCGCCTTGGGAGGCTGAGAGACCAAACCTACATTCTGCTGCACAGAAAGATTATAAGACAGTGGGAAATAGGTCCCAGTGGGCTCATACACTGATAGGGGGATGCTGGAATCAGCATACAGATTCTGAATCACAGCTTCCCCCTCAACTAAACCTCAAAA
>CAUYQG010067661.1:0-50621 GCA_963574415.1 Tarsius wallacei | reverse complement strand
CGACCTGCTGGGCTCCGGCGATCCTTCCGCCTCTGCCTTCCGAGTAGCTGGAACTACAGGCGCGCGCTACCACGCCCGGCTAATTTTTTTATTTATTGTAGAGATGAGGTCTCGCCAAGTTGCCCAGGCGGGTCTCGAACCCGCGGGCTCAGGCAATCCACTCACCTCAGCCTCCCCAGGCAAGGGATTACAGGCTGAGCCACCGAGTCCGGCTATAAAAGTATTTTTAAAATTATACACATTCTTCCCTCTCTCCATTGTGACCTCTTCCAATTTAAATAAATGTAATTCAAAAAATCATTTGTTGAGACCACGTTACGTGCAAGGTACTAAGGTGGATATGTTGGTGAACAGAACAGGCATTTTCTGTGATAAGAAAATAATAATTTGAAAGTGGATATATTAATACAAGAGTCATCTATTTACACATTCATTTATTCAACATATAAATGTACTGAGTACCTTCTACAAACCAAATAGTATTCTAGGTGCTGGGAATCTAGCAATGAATAAAGCAGAGAAAAATCCCTATCATCACATAGCTTACATCCTAGTGGAGGGAGAGAGATAATAAGCAAAACAAATAGCAAGTAAAATAAATAAATGAATAAAAAGCAGAGAAGAAAATAGGGAGTGCCAGATGGGGGAGGTAATTTTAAATCCGGTGAACAGAGAAGCGCTCACTGACAAGATGACATTTGAGAAAACCGACAGAAGTAAGAGAGAACCATGTAAGCTTTGGAGAGGGCAGTTTCAGGCAGGACTAGCAAGTGCAAAAGCCCTGAGGTAGAAAGATGCCTGGACACTCTGGAGGAATGACAAGGAGGTCAGTATGGCTGCAGCAGAGTAAATAAAGAGAAAAAGTAGTAGAAAACGAAGTCGAAGTGGAGGAAGGGGGCCTCATGTAGGACCATGTAGGCCACTACAAGACCTGAACTCTAGTCTGAATGAAATGGAGGGCTTTGAAAGGATTTTGAGTGGCTGAGGACTGGCTAATATTTTATAAATTTCTTTCTGCTATGAAAGCTTTGCGTATGGAAGACCATCCATCCACTAAAGGGATTTCCCCTAGGCTCAGAGGTCAGTGAAGGCCTCCCTGAAGAAATGGCATGTGGGCCTGAAGAACTTTTTCACTGTGGGAAATTAGTTCCGAGGAAAAGGGAGGAGCTCTCTGTAGATAAGAGGACTAGTAAATGGAAGGGAGGACAGAGCACGTGACAGGCTCTTAGAGTCAGGATAAGCATCTCATACTTTATCTGCCAACGGTTAGGAGTATAAAATTGTTGATGGATATTGAGCAACAGAGTGATGATGCTCCGTCCAAGGCTTGTGGAGACTATTCTGGCTGTTATTTGCAACATGAAATAGGCGTGTGTTTTTATTTTACTTTTTTTGAGTTGGAGTCTCACTCCGTCGCCCAGACTGGAGTGCAGTGGCCGCTCCTGGCCACCACAGCCTCGACCTGCTAGGCTCCAGCGATCCTTCCACCTCAGCCTTCCATGTAGCTGGAACTACAGGCGTGCTACCACACCTGGCTAATTTTTTGATTTATTGTAGAGATGAGGTCTCACCAAATTGCCCAGGCGGGTCTCCAACCCGTGGGCTCAGGCAATCCACTCACAGCCTCCCAAGGCGCGGGATTACAGGCTGATCCACTGAGCCCGGCTCTGCCCACCATTTTTAACATCTTCATACAAAAGTAGATGATTTAATCTTTCTTCCCACATTAACTTTTTCCAAAGATCAGAATAAGATGAGAAAATTTTTCAAGTGTGGAAAGCAGCTTTCTAGCATCCTAATGATTGGTTCTGAACTCAGAAATTATCTTTTCTTAGACAATATCAAGTAACTAGTTTACCCAAAAAGGTAAGGAAATGTATGTGTTACATATAATATATCCACAGAAAATCCTAAAAAACTGAATTTGCTACTTAAGTCATCAGCAAACCTTAACACTCTACATTCAAAATACTGAAAGTAAATTAGAAGTGTAAATCCTAATTATAGATATTGGTATTTAAAGAAACTGGTCACTCAGTTAACAAATAGAAAATAGAAAATGGAACAAGCTTTATATTTCCATGTGAGAAATATTTGATTTATGAATGGTACATAGCTATTAAGAGTCTGAAGTAATTGCTTTCTGGTTCTGCAATTTTGGGCTCCTGATGAGCCGGATACTTTGTCCTTTGCCAATATGTTAAGTTACTGCAGCCTAGAAGAATCTTTTACTACCACCCAAGACCCAAATTTTTTTAGTGCCTGAATGTCAATCCAACTCCAGATGTCACAAATGAGAACAGATATTCTAACCTGTGAATGAATTTTTGCATAGAAACAATTTTACAGAGTGTTTAGGCATTGATGAAATCTTAAAGTAATTCTAAGGTAAATTGTTTTAAAAAGCTCTTTTGGGCTTGCCTAGAAACAATTACCCATTTATACCATGACTTTAAGAAATAGATTACAAATTATTTGTACAAACTTAAGGACACAGAATATATCTAAATCAGTGGGAATACTTAGCGATTAACAGTATTACTTATTTAGCAACATTTTCCAGTACATACTCCTAAAATCTTTAATTCTCAAATTCCTATTTTATTTTTTCTTCATCATTTTTACCTGATGTCTGACAGTCTTATAAAAGTACAAAGAATATAAATTAAACATGGCAACAGACCAGATAAGAAAGATAAGGAAATTAACTCTAGGCAAACTTCTTTCTCTACCAAGTATCCCACCCCCAAATGTTTTACTCTAATACCTATTTAAAAAGTACAAATTTATTTCTTTCATCTGAGAAGCAGTATTAAAAACAGAATCCAAGAGACAGGCCCTCAAAAGTGGTATAGTTCAACTCAAAACTTTATAATCAGTTTTCAAACTCAAAACTTGCTTTTACTCATATAAATTCAGTCAACTGATTTTAGAAAATAATTAAAGTTTAAGTAAATATTGTGAGAAACAATTATGTCGTATACTTACAGCTGAGTTACAGTTAATAGCCATGGGGCCAATGTGCTAAGTTCCATTTTCTTCCTGTCATAATGGCTTTTGGAAAATTGACAATTTAGAACAGAAAGGACCTGGTGGTCTTATATTACTACAATGTAAATTGAGAAAACTGAGAAACTACAGCGCTAAGTAACTTGCACAAAGTCAAATAACAAGTTAAGGAAGAGTCAAGGTGAGCACCCAGTTTGTTGTTGTTGCTTTTTCAATAAAGTAATGAGGTTTCACTACATTGCCCAGGCTGGACTCAGATAACTGGGTTCAAAAAATCCTCCTGCCTCAGCCTACCAAGTACCTGAGACTACAGGTGTACACTACCACATCTGCCTGAACCCAGTTTTTCTTTTTTTTCTTTTTTTACTTGTCTAGTTATTTAATGGTGCATGCAAAGGCCCTGTGGAAGAGAACTTGGTATAATGAAAGGAAGAAAACAAAGTCAAAGTGGCTGGACATACAGGGCTGAGATCTTACATGTAATTATAGGCCATGTTAAGATCATGTTAAGAGCTAAGAATATGTGGAGTCCTAAAAGATTTTAAGGCAGGAGAGACATGATCAAATAAAGATTTCTGATACATGGTAGAGATGTCTTTGTCTTCAGCAAAAAGAGAAAAATAATCACAACGAGAACTATATTTATATTATTTAAAGGGCTCTTCTTATCCTTTTTACTGATTATGTCTTTTCTCCCTTATTAAAATGGGAGAAATTCTTTTTTGAAATGATTGTGATGATAGATGGGAAGAGTATTTTAATGTCATTACTTGGTAAAATTAAATTAGCAGCCCTCATGGAGAAAGTGGTACCTTCATATATCGCTGGCGGGAATGAAAAATGGTATGGGCCTTATGGATGGGAACTTGGTAACATCAAACACACATGCACATGTGTGCATACACACACACACACACACACACACACACACAGTTATTCATTGTGTCATTATTTGAAATTGCAAACTACTGAAAACTACCTAGATATTCAATCATAGAAGATTGGTTGCACAGACTATAGTACGTACACACAAGATAGTACTATGCAGCTGTGATAATGAGAAATCTCTCTATGAACTAATATGAAGTGATTTCTAGAAAACAGTGTGAAGTGAAAAAAAGCAAAGTGTAAAAGAGAACACATAGTAGGTCACCTTTTCTGTAAGAAAAAAGGCAAAATAAGAAAATATACATATACCTGCTTATTTTTACAAGAAACACAGGAAAGATAAACCAAAAAACAAGGGATGGGGTGAAGAAGGGGTAGAAGACATGTCAAAGAGTATAACTTTTTTTCAAATCATACATTTTTGTGTAGTTTTGACTTTGGGAAGAATGTTAATGTTGTACCTCAGGTATCTGTAAACATTTTTTTTTCAAGGGGCAGACAGTAAATATTTTAGGCCTGTAGGCTACACAGTCTTGTTGCAACTTCTCAACTCTGCATTGCAGGGCAAAAGCAGTCACAGGTGAATAAGATGGCTGTATTGCAATAAAACTTTATTTACAAAAACAGACGGTTGGCCTGTGGGCTGTATATGCCACCTCCTTTTATACACAGTCAAAAAATTGAAGGCAACAAAGAAGGAAAAGAAAAAAACAAAGCCATAGAATTAATTTATATGAGTGCCTGGTCCATAACTCTTAATAATTTTCTGTTGAATCAATGAAACTTACAGTTTATTAAAAGAGGGACATTAGTTCTAATCAGGGCTTTGCTACAGACTGGTATAACTTTAGCTAAGTCATTCAATCACTCTATGTTGACCTCTTCCTCTTTAGCTAAGGGTTTTGAACTAGATAATATATATGTAGGGTTCACTCCGTACTTTATGATTCTTATTTAGTCACTTACAACTTTAATTCATTCCTTACTTTTAATAACCACTGTCAATATGCTCCCATGTCATGTTGGGACTACAGTAATTCAACCTCCTTCCTAGTTTCTTCCCTTCAACCCTTCCAAGGCAGCTTAGCCAGATTCACCTATAATTGATACACAGTTTTAAAAGCTGTCAGGTTCCCTAATGCCTGAGCGAAAAGTCCAATTTCCAGGTTCAAAGTTCTCCAAAGTATGGCCCCAACGTATTTAATATTTGGTTACTTCCCAACCCCAATCTATAAAGCTTTTGCTGTCAAAATTATTTTCATGCTACAAGGCCTAGTTCAACTCCTAGCTTAAAACAAAATCTTCTTTGATAATGCTTATCGTCTGTATCACTTATTTGATATTTACTTACTGCCTTTGTTAGTTATCTTAAGTTATGTCTTCTCTTCCTAATTGGATATATCCAGCTAAAGGAGAGAGATATTTTATATTTATTTGGATTCTCTATAGGGCCTGACATGGGATTGAAACAGAGGGAGTAGAGATTGGAAGGAAAGGACCTAGAGTTAAGAACAAACTAATTATCATTTGTCCACCAAACTGAAGGTTAATTTCTGATAAACAATACCTATTTACATACATAGTACCTACTCTAGGTATTTATCAACGTAGTTCTAATAAATGTCTTATACTTACACACAAAAATGTAAATAAAAATAAAGACTGCCCTGTTATTCATCAAACCTATGGCTCATTTAATTATTTAAAAAGCCCAAGGGGAAAAAAGGTAATATTTTATTTTGTCAATACAAGAATTCATTATCATTGAAACTCTTACTACTATTTATCAACTTTAAAATGCATCTGTTAAATCCCCACCTTTTAGATGAGGTCATACAATTGCTGAAATAACTCACTTTGTTCTTGAAGGCATTCTTTAATAAATGATCTGACTTCTCATTTGGAATGACTATTTCCTAGGTCCACTGTATCCTAGGACTTCCTGCATTTTTCTCTCTGCACTGGTGTGACAGTTGCACTCTTTATTAGAACTCTGATTTTCCCTGTCTTGGGTTCCTTTTCCACTTTTCTAAAGCATATTCTCTAGTAATTTCATTTCAAAAGGATAGTCAAGAGATAAACTTTCTCAGTCCCTACATATCTGAAAATTATTTCATTTTGCCCTCATGTTTGATAGGGTAGGTCAGATAAAGAATTTTCAGTTATCAAACATTCAGTATTCCTAAGGAGAATGGCAATGCCAACCTCAATTATTTCCTAGCATATAACTTACTATTTCTCATTATTACTATTATTTTCTCTTTTATAATTTTCTTATTATTTTAGAATTCTCAATTTTCACCAAGACGTATCTCCATTCACTCATCAGGTTTGGCACTGAATGGGCTCTTTCCATCTGAAGCCAACTGGCTTTCATCAGCTTTGGAAATTGTTTCTGTTTTTAAAAAATTATTATTATTTTCTCTCTTCCATTTTCTCTGGTCTTTCTCATGGGATGAATAGACAGATATTGAATTGAGGTACCTGAAAATACCAAAGTAAGGGGCAATACAACCTAACAGGTGTGATAATTTGTTGTATTTTCCTCTTAGGAAGAGTCATCTTTCCTATTTTTTTTTCTTTAAGTCTGTTAAAGAAGTCTGGGTTTACTATACTTTCTCTTCTGCTTCTCTCTTTGGCAACATCAGGAAATCCTAGCCGTGTGTGTGTGTGTGTGTGTGTGTGTGTGTGTACAAAATCTGGGGGGGGGGGCACTAAGGGCCATGCATGTATCTGTATAGTTTGTACACTGCACAGGCTTCAGCCTAAACTCTGCATACCAAGTCTAGGGCTGCTGTCTGAAGGGCATCTTTTTCATCATTAGTTCAGAGAGAGAGACAGTTTTCTGATCTTTATGGGCTAGCATGACTTTAGGTGGAGGACTGGTCCAGGTTTTTCATGGTCTCAAAATGTGGTGCTCAAAAAATAGTGCCCAGACCAACAGTATCAGTTTCACTTAAAACAAGTCAGAAATACAAATTATTGGGCCCTATCCTGGAAACTCTGGGGTTTCCAATTTGTGTTTTAACAAGCCCTATGGGTGATTTTGATGTATGCTAAAATTTGAGGACCACCACCAAATAGCACTTCAGAAAACCTTCATGATTACTACCCTACTCGTTGTATTTGCTACTTTGAGACTGGATGTTCCCACTTCCAGCAGAGGCCTTTCCCAGATGTATTCTGTCCTGTGGTTTCATTGCATCTTTTGATATACTCTTTATTTAGTTTTTATTTAAAAATGAATTAACCCTTTCACTTCCTGCCACCTCACAGGTTGAGTATTGTTGGGTTTCACACCTGTGTGTGTGCGTGTGTGTGTTGCAGTGTATATGTGTTTGTTTCTTTTCTGTCACTTCCGTAGGGCTTTGGAGGAGAAAGGAAGTAAGGTGTGCAGCCAGTCTGCTATTCTGACCCAGAAAGTCTCATTTTAAAAAGCAACTGGGCTGGGCTCGGTGGCTCAGCCTATAATCCCAGCACTTTGGGAGGCTGAGGCGAGAGGACTGCCTAAGTCCAAGGGTTCGAGACCCACCCGGGAAACTTGGCAAGACCTCGTCTCTACAATAAATCAAAAATTAGCCAGGTGTGGCAGCATGTGCCTGTAGTTCCGGCTACTTGGAAGGCTGATGGGGAAGGATCGCAGGATCCCAGCAGGTCGAGGCTGCGGTGGCCGGGAGCGTGTCACTGCCCTCCAGCCTGTGTGACAGAGTGAGACCCTAACTCAAAAAAAAAAAAAAGCAACTGGATAGTCCAATTTATACAAGAAAAAGTCATATTGCTAAAAATCCTTTACTGCTGCTAAAAAATAGCAAACAAAGGGCTTTGTCATCAAAACAAATTAAATCTTTTTATTATGAACAACATAACCAATTTAATTTTCTTTTAAAAATGATAATCTTCCAATTGATTTTACCAATTATTGTCAGCTCATATTTCTTTTTTTTTTTTTTTTTTTGAGTTGGAGTCTCACTCTGTCGCCCAGACTGGAGTGCAGTGGCCGCTCCCGGCCACCGCAGCCTCGATCTGCTGGGCTCTGGCGATCCTTCCACCTCAGCCTTCCAAGTAGCTGGAACTACAGGCGTGCGCTACCACGCCCGGCTAATTTTTTGATTTATTGTAGAGATGAGGTCTTGCTTGCCCAGGCAGGTCTCGAACCTGCAGGCTCAGGCAATCCACTCACCTCAGCCTCCCAAGGCGGGGGATTACAGGCTGAGCCACCGAGCCTGGCTAGTCAGCTCATATTTCAACAGGGCATAAACTCTCTATGAATTACTTACTACAGTTATTTTTAAATAAAAGACTTGAATTACATGAGTGCAAAATATTCACACTGGATTAAAATTTAGGTTTTTTGGGAAAAAAGGTTTTATATATAATACTTTATGAACAGAAGAAGCAGTTTATTTAAATAAAAATGAATACTACTTTAAGAGTTAGCACTAAAAAAAAGTCCCATGTGGCTTGCTCATATGTCACACAGGCAATTTTTGCTAACGGCCAAAATAACTAGTTTCAAAATTACTGGGCAAAAATTGCTATGCTTCATGTTGTGGCCTCATAAGACTTATTCAGATGAAAAAGACTGAAACAAACATAATTCAATATAATCTTAGTTACTTAAAAGAAGGAAAAACTATGTATATGTGTTAAAAAAAAATCAAAGGACATGTATAAGTAGTTTCTCTACAAGGGACGATAGAGTTGTTCCTAGAGAGATCATTACAAAAGGCAGGGGCATTGTCCGTGCATTTTCATGGCAATCATTACCAGTTTCCATTCCTTCCCCGCCTAGGCCACTTATTCTTTGTTGGAACTGAGCTGTGGAAAAGTCTACTTTCAAAAAACCCTAAACCCTGTGTGTTCAACTAAATTAGATGCTAGTCTTAAAGTACTAGTATTAAATAGTTAAAAATGACCAATATTACTATTAAAAGATAATGCAAAAGATTACATTTTCAAGGCCAACAGTGAGTACAGTATATCGGATTAGGTAAGCTTATGTTTATTTTTATGAGTCACATGAAAGACAAGTCAATTTCTCTTCTCCATCTTTCTCAATGTTTAAGATAAAAAAATCTAAATGACAAAACTTAATACAAAAACTAGCATTACTTAATATGTAAATTTAAAATATTAGACAAATTATCTGAAAGTATGAAAAGGGTATAATCATGATAAAAATGACCAGACTTAAAAGATCGCAAGACAGATTTTTGTTAGTTTTCTAAGAATTCTTATAGAAGATAATCAAAATCTTTAAGAGAAATTTTGTTATATTTTAATGGAGGTAAGAAACACTGAAACTTAGCAAGAATAGTAAAAAGCCTTTTTGAAAGGGTAAGAAACAAACCCAGCTGTTTCCTATCTACATTTCCTTATCATGTTCTAAATCTAGCACTTACAGGAAAACACCAAAAATACCTTTGATATTTGGCCATTTCTGACAAAAGTAGAATACATGAAGAACCAATAAATAAATTAATAAAGCTATACAGGCAAGGGCCACAAACATGTATGTTGAAACAGACAGGGTTACGACAGTTCAGAGTTTCATAAACACACTATAAATATTTGAAAAGAGAAATGCCAAAAAGTTATTCTATTTTACAATTAAGGGCAAGTGAACTTCGATGATTTAAGTACAATTACCCCAGAGTGGTTCTAAAATCTTACTAAACTCAATAATTTTAACACCCTCTTATTTTGCTGGAAAAATTCAGAAACTACACTAATCAGGACAGATATTTCATAAGATATTTCTCTTCTTTTCTCACACTTCCAGAATTCCAGGGCCCTTTCTCACAATTCTAGTTAAGATATAAGTTTACAAACTTATAAAACTATATTCAAGCAAATCTCTAACTTCATGACTCTTTATAAGACCCTCTGAATAAGAGTATATGTGCTTCCATCCCACAGGTTGAGTACAGTATACTTTCCAGCTATTCTTCTACTATTGCTACCTCCTTCTTGTTTGTACTTGAATAGCGAACTAACACTGCCCTCAGGGTAATTGCTGACATGATTCATAACTAAAGCAATACAACAAATTCCAACTGTAATATAACAGTGAACACTGCCTACAATGAACAATGCAGGAGTTCCATGTCACCTTTTTCCCCTGAACTTTTTCCATTTTGAAAAGGTAAGGGAAGGGAGCACCTTGGGAGAAAAGTTCTCCATACTTTGAGCCAGGATAAACAGGTCCAATACTGTGTTCTCAGCTCTCTGTTCTGAAGAAATCACAGTACAGTAGAAGAAAGGGAATGAAGTGAAGGGTACTGACAATTAATTGTTACATTTCTAATTATCATTATCATAAATGCTCGTTTATTCCTCACAACTCTCAAACATAAGCATTATTATTCCCATTTTATAGATGAGGAAACCTGAGATAGAGACATAACTTGCTCAGAACCACACCAAAGCCAAGTTACATGACATTCTAAACCTCAGGTTTCCTTATCTACAAAACAGGGATAGCAATGTTTATTCTTTTGTGAAGATCACATGAGATCCGGTGATCTAAAGTCGAGGCTCCTTCTGCTGCAGTACACTAACACTTACAAAGAGAAAGATACATAGATAAAACATGCACAAAGAAACTAATTGTGACAGTACGCATATCAAACAGTAAACTAATATACGCCAAGAGGTAACATAGAGATTAAGAGTACAGTCTTGAACCAGACAGCCTGAGCTCAAATTCTGGCTCTACCACCAACCAGTTTTGTGGACAAGGGAAAGTTTCTCAATTTATCTGTGCCTCAGTTTCTTCATCTGTGAAACAGTGATACTGACAGTATCTATTTCATAGAGTTGTGATAAGTAAAATGAGTTAACACACTTAAGCACTTTTAAGGGTGCCTATAACAAGACATATGCCAAAACATTACCTATTACTATCTCTACACTGAAATGTCATATGCATAAATGAGGGTTATTTTGATGCTGGTCTGTATAAGCAGGCAAGAGTCCAAAGAAGTAAGCAAGCGAAGAGCTTTACCCAAGCACTGCTTTCTAAACCAAGTTTCTATGGGCTACCTAAAAGACATTCCTGAATTGTTGGATTTATTTATTTATTTTTTACATTCCGGAATGACTTTAGTCCCTTGTGCCAATTCGTGAACAAAGAGGATGGGTAATGAGTATAGTATGGATGGTGTGGTGGGGAGGGGCAACATGAATGGACAAGTCATGAATACTTCTCCACAATGAACTCTGGCAATTTCTCACATGTGTCAAAGTGCTTTAAAGATTAAAGAAGGGGGTAGATGCATAGAGAAAAGAATAGACATAGGGGTCAATCATAGGGCTCAAGTACTGGAAGTCACTTAAGCAAAGGTTTAAACATGAAAGAGATTTTATGTTTAAAATTATAAACAGATCAGGAGGAAGAACTAAGGCCAACATAAGCATTTAATACAGAAGACGTGTGTTAATTTATAACAGTTATCTCCATTTTTTGAGGTTTTCTATTTGCTGTTCTTTTATTAACAAATGAGGAAGCACATAAAAACCTATTTAATGCCTTATTTATCCTTAACAATTATGAAAAGAGAGATATTCTATTAAATTGAGCTTATATTCTTAGATCTCCTTAAAGCAATCACACACTTACATTTCAGTGGATAATTACTCATATGAGCCAAATTACATTCCTTATTTTTGTTTGTACTTTTTCTTTGTCTATTTTAAAATTCTCTTTAAATTGTTAGTTCACTAGTAGAAAACTTAGGTCACTGTAAAAAAATTTATTTCTATGATATTGCCTTTCTTTATTTTCCTTCTGTCTTTACATTTTTTTCATTCTTATTTATAAAAGACTTTAGGCATACCTAGAATCTTTTATTTAAAACAGAAAAAGTAAAACAACAACAACAAAATCCTAAGTTCTAACATTTCAGTCTATGAAAATATATCTAGCTTTCCATTTCACCTCATTCTCATCCCTCCCTTCAATTTCCTTGAAAGTAGATCCAAATACTTAATTTCAATTTAAATTATTATGGATCCGGAAAACAATTATTTTAAAGTCTCTCTTCTAGGAGTTGCATGAATGAAACATATATACACTAGTATTTTCTTTTACAATACAGTTTGCCCTTTCCTGTAAAGTCTTTTAATCTTTCTGAAAAATAAATCAGACCAGTAGTCGCAGTATACTGCACAAAGGAGCTGGACAACAAATACTACCTTTCCCTTTCCTATTACTTGTTAGCTCCTAGGCAAAGCACTTACCATGTTACTCAAGAGAAAAAATACACAAACATGCTATTTTTTCACTTAGAATAAAATTAACTTACTATTTATATTGTTGCCTATTATAATGTCCCATATGCCTGACTATATGTTATAGTTGTAATAAAAATGGTGTGAATGATTTAGCAGGAATAATGTTATACAGTGACAGAGCACTTTACTAGAAACCAACATGGAATATGGAATAAACCAATATGAGTTCAAATGCCAGCTGGGTGACCTTACACAAATCACTTAAAGAAAGGTGATGATCTAACTGGTGAAGCGCAATAAAGTAAATTATTAAAATAACAATGAAATAAATCTGAGATGCTGTATTTTTTTTTTTTAATTACAAGTTTCTATCAAACTACAGAGAAAGAAAAGGAGAAAATCTCAGTATTCAAGCTTGGATGACCTGAATAATAATGGAAAAATAAACATACTGAGAAGCAAAATTGTATTTAGAACAAAATAAAGTAATTTTGATTTTGAATAGTAAAGTCTCCCAAATCACTTGAGAAACTACTAGTTAGTGATGGAAGTTAAGAGCAAGATACAGAAATACATTGAGTCAAAGTGAGAAAGGTTAAAGTCTTAGCTATGCTTTCAGAAGGAACCAGATTTTAAAAATTAAAATGTTTCTTCTTGCTGGCAAAAATAAAAATAAAAAAGTAAATCCATAGTCATTTTAAATAATTCATGAAGAGCTTTTAAAAACATAATTTGGCTGTTGTATAAATGTAAATATAGCATCACACTGCTTCATTGTCCTGACCCAAGTTTTTTTAGTGTTAAGCTGCTTAATCATTATCTTACAACTCACTTGTCTTCCTGAACTGTAGCTCTCAGTAAAATATAACTTTTTCTTTAAACAATGTCTAATGGTAAATACTGAAACCTTTGTGCAAAGTGCACCAGAGGTTAATGATCCACCATACAAACATACAATAGATATCCTTTTTGGTTTTTTCAGAGCCACAGACTTTTCTCCCTTTTGTGTTCACTTCCTGTCAAGTTTGACATTTCAAAAGAATACCAAAGAAGCTTAAAATCTGTTTATAAGTTTGTCACCAAATCAGGACTGTAAGAGCTATTCATTACAATTGTACAGATGTAAAACATAGCCCTTCATGTAAAATTTGGAAAAATAATTTGAAAGCAACATTTTTAATCTTTTCTTAAAGTATTTTGACCAAATATTTGTATAACTGAATGAAGAAACATGTTGATGTTTGGTGACAACAGAAAAACAGTATGACAGAATTCAATTTAATGAGTCTGATACACTTGACAACATTTAAAGGACATTCAATTTTCTTGTGACTTATTAAATTTGATACTAGGAAATAGTTAATAACTAGTACTTAAAAACTAGTGGTTCTCCATATAGTACGTACCCTCCAAAACAGTATTATTCAGATGGGATACATTTAACATAAGAAAACAGAAATAATTCTATAATATTAAAAAATCTTCTATAAGAATACACATTTCATATTTATAAATGCTTTATCAATCACTAAGCCTTATGTTCAGTAACCCTGCAGCCCTGATTTTTAAAAAAAGGGCCAGATTTGTTTAAACAACTACAAAACTGAACAATATAAATGAAATAATAATCTTTGGATAATAAACAACACACAGCTCAGAACAGTGATCCCTGAGAGAAGGAAAACAAATGGTGAGCCCCATCATATCCATTGCTAAGTGCCTGCAAAGAGTTTCCAAGCCACAACACAAGGAGAGAAACTGAAATACAGCTTCTCCTATACTGAGAAATCAGGGAAGCCAAGGCAACTAAAATTAGCAAGGCACAAAACTGGAGAGAAGAGAGCTGCAAAAAGAGAGCTCCAAAGCTGCAAAAAGAGAGCTCTAGAGATCGGTGCAGGCATGATCAGCACTCAGCTGAAGACTTAAGGTTAACCCTTTGTAGATGATGTGAGGATACTACCCAAAGTCAGTCAAAGAACCATTCAAAGAGCACAGGACCAGGTAAGATTTCCAGGAGCCAGAGTGGAAAAATCTTGTAATATATGGGGCATCAGGTTGAGTACTCAGAGCATTGCCTAGTTGGTAGAGAAAAAAATAGCTACAAATTAAAGACTGCTCTAGCTTTGCCTAAAAACAAAAATGAGATAAAGACTTAAAAGAAGAAAATTATTTCCAAATAATTTAATTGTGTTCTAAAACATAAGCCAAGAATAGTGAAAGGAAGCTGGGCATGATGGCTCACTCCTGTAATCTCAGCACATTGGGAGATGAAGTTGGAGGACTGCTTGAGCCCAGGAATTCGAGACCAGATTGGGCAACATGGTAAGACCCCCATCTCTACAAAAAAAGTAAAATATTAACCAGGAGTGGTGGCATGTACCTGTAGTCCCAGCTATTCTGGAGGATGAAGTTGAAAATTGCCTGACCCAGGAGGTAGAGACTGCCGTGAACTGTGATAGTCCCACTGTACTTCAGCCTGGGCAATAGAGTGAGACTGTAACTCAAAAACAAACAAGCAAAAAACACAATAGTGAAAGGAATATGAAAATATCCAGGACCCACTGAGGTAAAATTCACAACAAATTTGGCATCCAATAAAAATAACCATCAAGCAGACAAAAAAAGAAGAAAAATATGACTTATAAAAAGAAAGACCTATCAGTCAAGAGACACATATCTAAAAAGCCACTAAAATTAGTACACAGGGACACTTAAAAAGTTATAATACCTATATTCCATACATTCCAGAAGGTAAAGAAAACCATGAACATAATAGATAAGAAAAATATAAAAAGGACTCAAATCAAGTTTCCAGATGAAAAATACTGTAAGGTAAAAAATACAATAGATGATATTAATAGCAGATAAGACACTTTAGAAGAGAAAAAAATTAATGAACTTGAAAATGTTGTGCTCGTATGTGCTCGTGTGAGCGCTCTCTTTCTTTCTTTCTCATCTCCAAACATATGTCTCCAAAATGAAATACAGAAAGGAAACATGTAGATAAAAAAATTAAAAAGAACAGAGCATCAGTGAGCTGTGGGACAACTTCAAGCAACCTCATATGACCAAATACATGTGTGTGAATGGAATTCCCTAGGGAAGGGGGTCGGGGGAGTCAACAAAAGTATTTTTTAAAGTTATGACTCAAATTTCCAAATGTGATAAAAACATATGAGTCTACATATCCAAGCAGAACTCCAAGCAAAAGAAATATGAGAAAGCCGGGCTCGGTGACTCAGCCTGTAATCCCGCGCCTTTGGGAGGCTGAGGTGAGTGGATTGCCTGAGCCTGCGGGTTCGAGACCTGCCTGGGCAAGCGAGACCTCATCTCTACAATAAATCAAAAATTAGCCGGGCGTGGTAGTGCGCGCCTGTAGTTCCGGCTACTTGGAAGACTGAGGCGGAAGGATCGCCGGAGCCCAGCAGGTCGAGGTTGCGGTGGCCCAGAGCGGCCAATGCACTCCAGTCTGGGCAACAGTGAGACTCCAACTCAAAAAAAAAAAAAGAAATATGAGGAAAACTAAACCAAGGCACATCATAATGAAATTGCTTAAAACCAGTGATAAAGAGAAAATCTTACAAGCAGCCAGAAAGAAAAATCTCATTATATACACAGAAGTAAATATAAGGTAGATTTCTTTATCAGAAACAATGTAAGCCAGAAAACAATGGAACAACATTTAAAAAATACTCAAAGGAAAAACAAGGCAAAACTGTTAACCCAGAATTCGATACCTTGCAAAAATATCTCTCAAAAACAGAGGCAAAATAACATAAATTGTTCTACCAAAAAGACACCTGCACATGCATGTTTATTGCCACACTATCCACAATAGCAAAAACACGGAACCAACCCTACTACCCATCAAAAGTAGACTGGATAAAAAAATGTGGTATGTATACACAATGGAGTATTACACAGCCATAAAGAAGAACAAAATCATGGACTTTGCAGCAAACTGGATGGAGTCGGAGACCATCAGTCTAAGGGAACTATCACAGAAACAAAGAACTGAATACCTCACGTTCTCACTCATAAGTGGGACTTGAACATTAGTCACATTAGCACAAAGGAGGGATCGGCAGTCACTGGGCAGTGCTAGGGGAAGGAGGGAAGTAAGAAGGCGGGGTGCAAGTGACAACACAAAGGGTACTTGGTCCTCAACCAGGGGGAATGAGAGCCATCTAGAAGCCCAAACTTCTCCTGCATGCAGCCAACTTATATAGTTAATACTCACTGGTACCTACCCCACATCTCTATGATAAAATAACATTTTTAAAAAAAGGTAAACTAAAGATTTTTTTCCAGACATAAAAGCTAAAAGCATTCATCACTAATAGACAAACACACAAGAAGTGTTAAAAACAAACAAGCAAAAAATCTTACAGTCAGAAGGAAAAAAATACCAGATAGGAATCTGGATCTACACAAGGAATGAAAACACTGGAAAGGTAAATGAAGCAAAGATACTTTTTTCTTTTTTTTTGAACTCTCTTTAAAAGATCATTGATAGTTTAGAGCAACAGTAATATTAATGCACCATGGGTTTACAACTTATGTTAAAGTAAGACGTATGACAGTAGTCCAAAGGTTGGAAAAGAACACGGAAGTACACTGTGCTAAGAGTCTTACACTATACGTGAAGTGCTATAATATTATTTAAAGGCAGAAATGAAAAGTTAAAGATGTATATTATAAATTAAAAAATAATTGTAAAATAAAACAAAAGTATAGACAGATATTTTCAGACTGGAATTAAAAAACAACTCTCAACTATATGCTGCCTATAAGAAAATCACTTTAAATTTATTATTATTATCTATAGAGCCAGAGTCTCACTATGTTGCCCAGCCTGGTCTCGAACTCCTAGCCTCAAGTGATCCTCCCAAAGTGCTGGGATTGCAGGTTGAGCTACTATGCCTACCCAAAAAATCACTTTAAGAATAAAGACACATATAGACTAAATAAAAGAATGGAAAACATATGCCATGTTTTTTTTGTTTTTGTTTTTGAGTCAGTGGCTCACTCTGTCACCCAGGCTGGAATGCAGTGGCATGCTCATGGCTCACTGCAGGTTGACCTACTGGGTTCAGACAATCCTCCCACCTCAGCCTCCGGAGTAGCTGGGACTATAGGTAGGCTATCACCATGCCTGGCTAATTTTTTGATTGTTTTGTAGAGATGAGATCTCACTATGTCTGACTTAGCCCCTCAAAGTGCTGGGATTATAGGTGTAAGCCACTGTGCCCAGCCGCCATGCTGATATTAATGAAAAGAAAGCTAAGATGACTTTAATAATATCAAAGTAGTTTCCAGAGCAAAGATTATTACCAGGGATAAAGAGGGTCATTTCATAATGATTAAAAGAGTAAATTCATCAGAGGACATTATAATTCTAATGGTTTATGCACCGATATTCTATATGTGAATCACTGGACTAGGTATCGTCAGAGGGATTTTTCAAAAGTGAGGCAAGAGTTTTGTTTTTTAGGGTCTCTCGAGCCTTCTTTCCACCTAGCTCATCTCCTGGTTACTCCCCTCAAACACTGAAGACAAGCTCTACCCAGTTCACTTACTTTCTTCCTCACTACCATGTCTTGGGTAACTTTGTTGCTTACTGTATCTCTTGGCTTCTTGATATCCTCACTTCAATGGTTTTCATCTCCCTTCCAATTCAGTCATGCACTCTTAAGGTCATTTTGAGAATAAACTACCCAGAAACGGTCTATCTCTGCAACACATTAAATTGAACATCTCACTCTACTACAACCTCCTATGCTTTTACCCTCATTGTCATTCCCACTACACATATTAAACTTCATTAAAATTTCCTGTTTCTTAAAACCTCTACTTGCTCTATCAGTCTCCTATCTTCTCTCTGCAGTTGAAAACCTTAACATTGGAATCACTCTATGACCTCAGCTTCCTTGACCCTTTATCATTGTATTGCATCTGCTTAGCATATCCCAAAAGCCTAGCTGCTGATCTTTTCTAATCCCACACCTGGCTGCTGGAAAAAATAATACCACCACACATAACTGTGATGATAACACAGATTCAGGATTTCTGTCCTCAAGATTGCTTCAGTGCTGCCAAGCAATCCTCTTTCACCAGTCAGTTCTATTATTCTCCATAGCAACAATTTCAAATTCCATCCATTTTCCTCAAACTTTTTACTGTACCACTTTGCACCACTCCCCACCCCCATCTACCCACCCTCAGCAAATTATGTCAGCTTTATTTTTTGTTGTTGTTGTTTTTTGTTTTTTGAGTTGGAGTCTCACTCTGTCGCCCAGACTGGAGTGCAGTGGCCGCTCCAGGCCACCGCAGCCCGACCTGCTGGGCTCCAGAGATCCTTCCGCCTCAGCCTTCCAAGTAGCCGGAATTACAGGCGTGCGCTACCACGCCCGGCTAATTTTTTGATTAATTGTAGAGATGAGGTCTTGCCAAGTTACCCAGGTGGGTCTCGAACCCGGGGGCTCAAGCAATCCACTCACCTCAGCCTCCCAAAGCACGGGATTACAGGCTGAGCCACCGAGCCCGGCCGTCAGCTTTATTTTTTAACAGAGTCATCAAATAGAAACTTCCTCAATTTCTTGCCATGGTATCCACATACAACCTTACTTAATTGCTCTCATTCTTTCCATTTTGCCATAACAATATTTCCAATTTCACTTGGTCTTCTGAAAAGTGACCTAGCCTCTCCTCAAACAAGAGATGGCATCTATTTCTCCACCCCCCAGGCACTATAGCTTCTTTGACCAACAGAAGATAGCTTTCAGTTACAGTCCTTTTAGAAGCCTTTTGGACGCCAACTGCCATGTAAGAAGGATGATTACTCTAAAACCAAAATGCTAGAAGTATAGCCTTCTCACACGAGAAGGCCAGAAGGAGATGCCATGTGGAAGAGGGAAAGAGGGAGGGAAGAAGGCAGGAAGAGATCTCAGTGTATCCCAAGGAGCAGCAAGATGAAAGACTTATGAGTGAAAAAGTTTCTTTTTTTTGAGTTGGAGTCTCACTCTGTTGCCCAGACTGCCCGGCCACTGCAGCCTCAACCTGCTGGGCTCCGGCAATCCTTCCGCCTCAGCCTTCCAAGTACCTGGTAGCTGGAAATACAGGCGCGCGATACCACGCCTGGCTAATTTTTTGATTTATTGTAGAGATGAGATCTCGCCAAGTTGCCCAGGCGGGTCTCGAACTGCGGGCTCAGGCAATCCACTCACCTCAGCCTCCCAAAGCGCGGGATTACAGGCTGAGCCACCGAGCCCAGCTGAAAAAGTTTCCTGGAAGTGAATCCCCTAGCCCCAGTCACAACAACATGCCTAAATTCCTGACCCATAAAATCAAGAGCAAAATAGAATGTTTCTTTAAGCCACTAATTTGTTATCCAGCAATACAGAACACACCTAATGACTCATTTCCATCAACATTTAATCCCAATATTTCTTATTTTAAAAAAATAATATTCCCTCCACACTTACCAAGCTATATCTTTACTTCTTTTTTTTTTTGAGTTGGAGTCTCACTCTGTTGCCCAGACTGGAGTGCAGTGGCCGCTCCCGACCACCACAGCCTCAACCTGCTCGGCTCCGGCGATCCTTCTGCCTCAGCCTTCCAAGTAGCTGGAACTACAGGCGCATGCTACCACGCCCGGCTGATTTTTTACTTATTGTAGAGACGCGGTCTCGCCAAGTTGCCCAGGTGGGTCTCGAACCCACGGGCTCAGGCAATCCACTCACCTCAGCCTCTCAAGGCACGGGATTACAGGCTGAGCCACCGAGCCCGGCAATATATCTTTACTTCTAATATATCTTTACTTCCCTTCACAGGCAAAACTTTGGTAAATGTCATCTATAATCACTGTGCCCACTTCTTTATCTTCCATTCATATCTCATTCTATCCCCATCATTTTATTTGACAGTCTTTGTCACTGTCATCAGTGACTGCTTGTTCCTAAAACTTTTCAGTTCTTACTGGCTGCTTCTACAGTATCTGAAACAGCAAGCACTCAGACTTTGTCATTCTCTACTTATGAAAGCACTTCTGATTTTCCTCTTATCTCCCCGGCTGTCCTATTTCCATCTCTTTTGTAGGCACAGACTTCTTTTTTTCTGTCCATCCCTTAAATGTTGGAGCTCCTCAGAATTCTATCTTAGCCTTCTTCTCATACTACATTCTCCCCTTAGATGATTTTTTCATTCTCCAAACTTCAGTTTTGCAGCAAAGCATAGGGATTAATGGTTTCAGAGCCAGAAAGACCTAGGTTCAACTCAAAGCTCTGCCATTTAGCTTGTATGGTCTAGGGCAAGTTATTAAATTTCTCTAAGTATCCATTTCCTCATCTAGAATGATGTTACCCAATGGATTATTATAAAAATTAAATATAAGAAATGCTCACCAAAGTGCCTGACATAAGATAAAATGTCAATAAAGGATGACAGTTTTTTGTTTTTTAAAGCAGGATTTATTGAGAGGACAGAAAAGCTCCCACATTGGGGGGGGGGGACCAGAAGGGGTTGCCTAAGGGTGACAGTTTTTATTATGTATGTGCAGCAGCTCTCAGGTCCATAGTCCTAGCCTAGATTTATTCCCTAAGTTCCAGACACACATACCCAACTGCTACTTAACACCTCTGTTTGAATGACCTAAAGTTACTTCAAACTCAAGATAAGCAAATGGAGTTCATCTTGCCAAGCAAATCTTATCCAATCCCAGGTATCTTATAATGAATGACTCTGCTATCCACACAGTTATACAAGCCAGAAATCTGGATGTCATCATAAATTGACTCCTCTTTGTTCTTTACTCACCCTTATGTAAATAACTGCTACATGTTATAATACAATGTTAGATACTGTTCTAAGTGCTCTATATGCGTTAATTCATTTAACACAAAATACACATATATACTAAGATATAAAGTTCATAAATGACTAGTAAGTAGTGTAGATAGTAAACAAAATAAGATGATAAATGAGGGAAAACTGACTAAGAACTAGGATGGTTAGGCAAAATAGACCTTAAAATCTGGTCCAAAAATCAGCCAGAGAAAGCATTTCAAGACATAGGGACAGGCAGAAATAAATGTGGTAGTGTGAGTGCTAGTTAGGCCCAAATGGAGAAGAAAACATAGGCAGGGGTTTCTCAAACTTTTTGGACTCATAAATCTTTTCATTTTTAAAATGACTAAGGACCCAAAAAACTTTTTTTCACGTAGATTATATCTATTCATATTTATTGTATTAGTAAGTGAATATTAATTTAACTTTTTCTTTTTTCTTTTCTTTTTTTTTTGAGTTGGAGTCTCACTCTGTCACCCAGACTGGAGTGCAGTGGCCACTCCCGGCCACCGCAGCCTCGACCTACTGGGCTCCAGCAATCCTTCCGCCTCAGCCTTCCAGGTAGCTGGAACTACAGGCGTGCATTACCATGCCCGGCTAATTTTTTGGATTTATTATAGAGATAAGGTCTTGCCAAGTTGCCCAGGTGGGTCTCGAACCCGCGGGCTCAGGCAATTCACTCACCTCAGCCTCCCAAAGCGTGGGATTACAGGCTGAGCCACCGAGCCCGACTATTAACATTTAATTTAATTAAAACTGAGAATTTTTTAAAACTTACATCCCATAAAATCCACTTATTTAATGTGTACAACTAAATGGTTTTTAATATATTCACAGAGATGAAACTGTTGTAAAACTGACTAATCAATTTTACATTTTCATAATCTCAGAAAGAAATGCCATACCTCTAGCCATCATCCTCCAAACCACTAGTCCTCCTCAACAGCTGTAGGCAACCACTAATCTACTTCCTGTCTCTTCTGAATTGCCTATTCTGGACATTTCATGTAAATGAAATTAAACATTATTTGGTTTTATGTGACTCGCTTCTGTCTCTCAATGTTTTCGAAGTGGTTACATATTCTTTCACTAGCGGGCACAAAATGTCCAATTTTCACTCTTTACATTAAAGGATATTGAGTCTCAAAAAAACCGAGAAATTTTTAAAATATTTAATTTATTTTAAACAATAATAAACCCATTTTATGCTAACATAAACATTTTATTTCTAAAAAACCATAATCTTCAAAACAAAAAAATTAGAACAGTAGTACTGTTTTACAATCTTGTGAATATCTTTACAATCTGGCTGAATTCTTATATCTGTTTCTACATTTGCTTTGATGCAGTATGTTATTTTGATTGATAAATGCAAAGAAAATCTGGCCTTTGGTGGAAAAAGGAGAAATATTTTAATGGTCTTTTCAGGTAACTGTGGTTATTCTTTTCTGACACTACACCAAAACTCAACAAGATTCAGTTTCTTGAAGGTTGAAGGCTAGTTGCAGTGTGAAATCGTAAACATCAATGGACAGAAATAAACTTTTCACATTTTAAGACCTTAATATCCAGTGATCCACCTTGAATTTTTAATGTATCTCTTACCCATGAATGATTTTATAATATGATGTAGCTGATCATTTGGAAATATTGGTTCACTGAATTATATAACTCTTCTAAATGTTGGCAAATCTCTATTCAACATTTTAAAAATCAGATTAATTAATAACACCACTGCTTTCATCAGAATAGTGTTTCAAGTACTGGGAAGCTGTCAAGTTTACAGTGGTGAATACAAAATTTCTGAAATTCTAATTTTTGCTTGAAAACACAAAACATATTATTGGTAAATTTAATGTCAGTTGCTTTCTTTGAGGTGACTGGCTTACTTTGTTCATTTTCAGGAAACTGTCTGCCAGATACCCAAGTCTAAATAACAATTGCTCGTCAGTCTTACAAGTAAAAACTGTGTTTCATGAAAAGAGTGACTAGTTCAGTTCACCACTCAAGCAATAAAATAACTGCTTTTCTTTTAGACAACTACCATACTTTGGTAAGCAGCTTTATACGTACTTCAGTTTCATCACATTGAATATTAAGATGTATGCTCAAGAGCAGGGTTCAACAAAATTAATATTTTTTACTGCTTTGTCTTAGACATACTTAAATGATACTGACACATTTTGTTTGTTTTGTTTTAACTGATAATGTGTAGTAGTGAAGAATACAATGACTACCAGCCAGTTTGGTGCCACTGTCTTGAGTTGTGCAAAGGTGTCAATGACTTTAATTAGTTTAAATGTCAACAGACACGAAAAGGTGAAAAATCTCTTAGTAGTTATATTTTTTACCTTGCAAATCTCCTGATTGATTTAAGGGGCCACCAGAGAATCACTGTCCACACTTTGAATTGCTGACTTAAGAAAAAAGGAGGAGACAAAGCTTCTAAAAAAGAGTCTTTGAAGCACTCATGTACCACATAACGATGTTTCAGTCAACAATGGGCCACATATCCAATGGTGTTCCCATAAGATTACAATAATGTATTCTTACTATCCCTTTTCTATGTTTGGATATACAAATAATGACCATCATGTTACAATGCCTACAGAATACAGTACAGTCACAGGCTGTACAAGTTTGTCACCTAGGAGAAATAGCCTAGGTATGTAGTAGGCTATACCATCTAGGTTTGCATAAGTACACTCTATGATGGTCACAGAATAATTGCCTAATAACATATTCTTAGAATGTATTCCTATCATTAAGTGAGGCATGACTACAGGTGACTTAAAGATCCCATTCTAAAAGCATACACTTGATTTCTTTGTATTATGCACAATTTTAGAATTGTGCCCTGGACATTATAAATGTTAAATTGTGAAGATTCTGAATTAATTCTCTAAAAAATGAGAATAGTCACTTTCATATGATACAGGAATGTCCTGATTTCAGTTTATGGGAAGAGAGGACATATAAGCCTCTGAAAAGTATTTTATGTGCTTATTTTATTTACTTATCTATTTATTTTAGCCTTGTTTTCATTTAATTCCCCAGATTCAAGAAGTTTTCTTCTGACCACTCCTTTTCTTATTAAGTGGAAGTTTGTTCTGTAAGTAGTTATGAAATTCAGTAACAGCAATGTAACTTCTATCAACTTCCTCTACTTCTCTCTTCTATCCATTCTGTCTATATAGCAATACAAGAAAGCACTAGGAAATAAATGATCTCTTGGTCATTAAATAGTTAAAACATAAAAAAATTAAAACTAAGTTTATGTGTGCAGACAGGATTCTAACATAACTAAAGTATTTTTTATTATCATTTCAATATATTGATACAAATGAGAAGATATAAACTTAGCATGCAGCATAGTTTCAAAAGAAAACAACTATTAATCTACAATTCTGATGATTCACAAAGTATTACCTAGTTATTCAGACTTGTAAAGCATAACAGAACTTCAAATAAATATTTTACTGTTACTAAATAGGAAATACCACCTTTATTAACACAAAAGCCTTATGAATAGCTTATATGCTATAATAGAATCCTAGAAAATATGACGTGCCCTTATAATATGTGAAACAATATCTATAACTGAACAATAGTACAAATTTTTGTACTGTCTTTAATAATGGGACAAAATGAATCCTGCTAAATTAAATAAGAAAAAATGTACTTTTTAATCACCTAAATAACATAATCCCTAAATTTTCATTTTGTTGAAATTAAAGAGTAGACATTTACGTTTTCAATATAACACCTGTATTTTAAGTAAATTACCTATAAACTTTAAATAATTCTGCTATGTTTTAAAGTGCCACATCAGATGTGCTGTATTAGATGGGGTAGGGAGTTCCAATAATATTCCATCCTAATATTCCACTTGATTCTTGGGCTATACACTGAAGTAACATTATTCATTGAACTGAATATTTGCTCTAGATGTTAGGAAATTATGTCTCAGTAACAGATAATTTGTTATCCATTTGCATATGAATGAATATCTTTAATTATTTAGCTAGTTACTTACTGAGAGCCATGCAAGGGATTCCATGATTCGATGTTCACATCGTTCTAAATGTTTTATCATTTCTCTTGTCAAGTTGGCTTCTGCTTTGATAAAACTTTCAATCACTTTGTAAAAATCAAAGGCTTTTAAATTAAGTACATTCAGAATCCATGGGAAGGACAAATCTGTTCCAGAGTCAAGATTCTGAGATGTACTTCCTAAAAATGAAAGAAAAAAATGTAACTTAGGTATGAAATATTAAGACTTGAGCTAGGTATTTTTATTTGGAAGGTCTTATCAAACAAAGAATTAAATCATCAGAAATATTAAACAATTTTTATTTAGAGCAGAATTTTTTATTTTAGAGTCTACAGACTCCTAGGAAAATAGGCTTCCAAATTTTGACAGTATGTTTTTTTCTAGAAAATGGCAGTAAATACCTGTCTGGGGATGGGGGGACACTTCTTATCAACAAGGGTGCCTAAACGAGACATATTTGTGTACCTAACCCTTAACTGTACCCCTCAATATACAATAAAAAAATATTGTACATATAAAAAAATAATAATAATATATTAAAAAGAGTAAATGGCTAAGAAGAGTTCAAGATAGGGGAGGCTATGTATCTGTGTTTACTGAAAAAAAAAAGGCTTAGCTAGCCTCTGAAAGAATACAACAATGCAATCTTTTTTAAAAAACTAGTTCAAAGATCTGCTTAGTCTGTGTGAGTTTTGACATTGAGGATGAAAGCTGAAAATATTTACAAGTGAGACTGACTGGGTTTGACTTGGAAAAGAAAAAAATACAATAGAATATAGCAAAAAAGATGAAAGACAAACGGATGCACTAGTATCTATAATTCTGGAATAAATAAATGCTCTTTCTTGGAAAACAGTTTAAAAAAAGGAAAAAGAAAAAATTCTCTTTCAACCACAAGATGGAAAGGACTTTCAAGCTCTCAACTACCAAAGTTGTAAACAGTGTGGGTGTGAAACAGCAGTAAAGAACAACGAGACCTGTGAAGTTTCAACAAGAGGAGTGGGTGCATGATAAAGAATAAAAATGCAAGATACAGCTACAAAAATAGAGAGTCATGCATATCCACAGGAAACAGAACATGCAATAGAGAAGTGCTAACCTGCAGTCATGTGCAGAGATATCAAACTCAAAATAATGAAAATTTAACAAAAATGGAATGTCACCCAAATGCTCTAAATCAATATGTGCATGAATAAAAACAACAAAATATAGAATCCAGGATGTAAAAATCTATAGGAAAAGAATTTCCCATGAGCCCAATTCTCCCAATGAGCAGGTGCCCCTTTGGCATGAAGGAGCAACCCCCGCTGGGATTGAGGTGTGAGTAGAAAGTGGTTTCAGTAGAAACCGCACCAACAGAGAGGCCTGTGCCTCTTCATTTTACACCTGCTGAATGCAAACGGCAAGGTTCTGAAGCTTAGGAAAAGCAGCCATCCCTTCAAAGCCCACACAGGCAGGGTCTAGGGTTCTCAAAGTCTTCAAAATTATTCCCTTCCGCTTACAGTACGGGGTCTGGGAAACACCCACGTCTCCCTTCTCTCTCTAGTCTTTCTTGGCCCAGTCTCTGGTCTCAGTTATTTTCTTAGTATTAGCAAATAATTTATAATTCCCAGCATGGACTGTGGAGCTCCTTGGAGGAAAAAAATGTTATTTAGACTGTTTTACTCGTTTAGGATTAAAAAACTTCAAAGAAGGTTGTATTTGTAGCTCCTCAGAAAATAATCAGATGTAAACAAATTTGACACCTAAAATTGTATGTTTACATTTAGGAACAAAATTATGATGTATTATTAACAAATCAAAATGGAAACTATTTAGAGAAAGAAGAAATTATATCCGAGGTATGTTTAAATTAAAGATGACAAAGACAAGATAAATAAGAGAGGAGATCCTGATATAACGTAGCAGATACAAAAGCTTCACCATGTGATAAAAGATGTAACTTCTATGAAACATTCCAAAGAATAAAGTCATTTTCAAGATGAAAGAGAATCTTACAGAATTGTACAGCTGAGATATATTTCTATTGCTTACATATAATATATATTTTCAGAAAAAATATAAATTCAAATATTTGAGAATGAAGCGATAGAAAATATTTTTTTAAATGAAGATAAAAACTCAGATGAATTGCATGGACAAGTGAACCCAATAATATTTGGAAATAAAAAGAATTATTTTGAAAAAAGAGAAGGAACTATTACTATTACCATATTTGTTGTTTTACTATTTTACGTGGTTTACTTTCTGACTTACATTTTCCAAATTTTCTTCCCTTGGCTGACTGTTCACCTTTTCATGCTTTCCACTGGGTTCAAACCACAGAGGTTTTTTCATTTTGAATGTGAAGAATCTGATTCCAAATTTGCCTGTGTTTGTTCTCTCAGACAATCATGAAGCATTGCCTCCTTTTTCAAGTTCATGTCTGAATACAGGCAGCCAAAAGCACTGGTTTGTATAAAAATGAGAGCACAGTTGTCAGTTTATAGTGAGAAATCAGGAATCCATTGTCATTGGAACAAACTTACATCTAATATTCAAAACTAAATAGAGACATTCTTCTCTCACTGAAAACACTCAAGTAACATATGTTTTCATATTGTTTTTTGAGAAAAATCTCATGTTCTAGAACTATAGACATTGCATGATTCAACAAAATCTAATGGATAGAGTCATCAACACGAATACATTTACAACTCTGGAAGCAATCTAAGAAAAGCATACAGATGTGCTTCCATGAAGTAATAAAACTGTCCTAAAATACTTGACTTGAAATTTATATCTGCTATTTATGCCCTGGTTGGACTACCTATATCACAAAGTACTGTGGGTAACTAAACATATTTACCAGTATTAGAGAATATTATGTTTTCATTTGTTAATATTCATGTACCAAAAAACACTCTCACAGCATTTCCACTTAATACTCCTGAAAAACTTGCTGGGAGTGAAGAGACACCTTGAGAGTAAGAAAGAAGAGACCCAAGACTGTGTGGGCTGAGTCTCTTCCAGCCTCTCACAACAGTCAAGGCTGAATCCTGAATCCTGGTTGCTGTCAGGCACCAACAGCAGGCTACGGGCAGAAGGATCCACCAGGGCAAATGAGTTGGTTCCTCCCACAGACTGATCTGCATCTCCATTAGATTTGTATACTCAAGGAGGTCCCAACCCTCTGGTGCCGCTGGAAGTGAAGCAGCTGCTACCAGGAAAACACAGACGTGAGAGGTTACTGGGACACTACTCTGGGGAAGATAGTTGATGCTCGAGCTTCAGAGTTTCTCACCAGTGAACTAGCAAAAGCAGATCCAACTCATAAGGGTTGTTGTGATCATGAGAAATCACATACACATGCACACAGATATGCAGATACACACAAAAAACATACAAACAAACCATGAAATGTTAGCTATTATCACCATCACAGTGTAATTATCAGCTACATCCAGGGAAGCCCATGGTCAAGTGCATCAAAAAAAGTTTGTCCTTTTTTAGGAATTCACTTCCTATTCACTGTAAATTTGCTGATACGTGATACATAGTAAATTCTCTCTGAATACATAAAAATTTTCCTTTGTCATCTTAAGATCACAATAAAATCAAGGACCAAAGCAGATCTTCCTCTAAAAGTAGATTTCATTTTCTGGAGAAGGCCTATAAGTAGTCTAACCCCAGAAAGACTTTAGTACCAACCTATATGTAGAATAGACTCTGGAATCAGAGATGGGATGGTTAAGATAATACCAGTCAGGTCCAACATGATGGGATAGAGTTGTACCCACACCATGGTTGACCAGTAGCCTTTGCTACAGACAGCAGTGCTCCTCTACATGCATGTTCTATAATTCATAATAATTGATATTGATCTATTGGCTTATTTATGTATTCAATTACTGATTCAGCAATCCATTAATTAACCATCTGCTCACACACTGGGCACTTCAGAGAATATAAATCTAGTGAAGAAAGACATATACAAATAAATACAATTTATAATAAAAATAAAAAGCAATTAAAAAAGAATAAAAACTACTCCTATCAAGTGAGTACTATGGGCCTATTACAATACATGTGTGTTTTACATATGTTATTTATATATATTTATTGCTAATTGCCTAAAGATGGTATTAACATATGTATCTTATATGTAAGAAAATAGACTCCTACAGTGTAAGCAACCTTCCCAAGGCCTTTTAGCACTGTCTTGGGAAACCCCAAATCAGATCATTTAATTATTACTATCAATCAGGTGGTGAAAGTGGGACAAAGATTTTTTTTAAACACCATCAAAGAGAGGAACATGAAGGAAACCATAGCTTAATTCTTGTGCTGGGAGACCCAGAGGTTGGTATTTATAGACTATAGTAGCATTTGGTTTGCCATGGTTACTGGTTGGGGACAGCATGCCAGCATATGCTTGAATCACGGAATGAAGCACCATTTCCAACAGTAACAGAGTGGGAGTGGTCTGGTTCAGCTGCACCAAACAAGATTTAAGATTTTAGAAATAACTTTCTGAAGGTAAATGTTGAAAGGCATTAGGCTAACCTAAGAGAGATTGAGAAATTTTTTTTCAAGCAAAGCTGTGTTATCATTAAAAGAAACTTTGCTATCCATCTAACACATACTCCCAATTTGGGATTTTTTTAGTGATCATCATGGTTGTGAATTTTCTTTTTCTTAATTCCATATCTCCACCCCATGTGATTCATACTACCTAACACTGATGCTGTCTCTTTCTTTCTTTTCTTTTTTTTTTTTTTGAGTTGGAGTCTCACTCTGACGCCCAGACTGGAGTGCATTGGCCATTTTCTAAGGCTTACTTGTCCAGCATCTGTAGACAGCTATCATAGACCCTCCTGCTCAATACGAGCTGAGAAATTTTGTTGCCCCCAATCTTCAGTCCCTCTAGTCATTCAATCATTCGCCTCTGTCCTAATTTCATTCTAGCTCCTTTTTTTCTCTCTGGTAGTATAAAAGGCAAAACTATAGAACCCTTGGAGCATCACATGGAATTGTTTCTGATTCTGCAAGGCAAGGCAAGTGAAAAATAGTTCCAGATTATACAGAACACAATCAAGAGTGATGTTCAAAAGAATATATTCAATGTCAAAAATATACTTTGAGGAAGAAGATGCTGGTAAAGAATTTGAAAGAAGATAATTATGAAAGATAAAAGAAAGTATAAAAGAAGCAAAGATGAGGGGGCTTTCAGATACAATTGTCTTCATCATTTTGAGCCTCAGAACCTGGGTTCCAAGAGTCTGCTGTGACCAAGTTTCTGTATTGCAACTCTGGGCTCACTTGTGTTCTTTGCAGAGAAATAGTTATGTTAAGGAGATGATCCAACACTTTAGGCTGCCTTCTTACAAACTCAGACCCTTACTCCTGTGTATGTACATGCATGTGTGTGTTAATGAGAAGTGTGATTCTGTATAAATCTATTCACATGGAAAAATAAAGACTGAAGTCCTAGATATCATAACACCATTTTAAGCTTACTTTTGACCAAATATTGGGGAAGTATGATTCTGAAAGACATAGTCTCTTCAGAAAATGTCTGACATAAGCTGAAGTTTCTGTGGCTTAGAGCTCTGTTTATCAAGTAAACTGTCAGTTTCTGATTATAGGAAAGTAATATATTCAAATTTCAGTTCATTATGGATGGCGATAAGCAGACTTAAAAACTGTGGGCTGAGAGGGGAGTGCTGAGCAGCAGTGTCTCAATTGGAGACCTTTGACTGAGCAAAGCATTTCCCGATTCCTCCTTAATTCACAGAGGAATCTGTCATTTGCAGGCAAAGAAGAAAGAGACAGCAGCAGTTAGTAGTTTGATCCCTACGAAATTGCTGTTTTAAACATCAAAGACAGTCAAATATCAGGAATTTCATATGGTTCAACCAAGTTACAAAAAAGTCAGCCCCAACTTCATCAACAGTAAAGCACATGAATACAGAGTGTATGCTTGATAACCAAAAAGTTGCAGAAAAACTGTGAAAAGAGACTTTTAGGGGGGACAGATACTAGTAGCCCTCTTACCTCATGATGGAAGAAAACATAAAATGATTATACTTAAAAATATGAGCTTTGCTTTTAGAATATTTGAGTATACCTTTAATAACTTTAATCCCTTTAATAACTTTAATAACTCCTGCTAAGAGCAGCACTCCTGAATGTCGTTCTGTCTCTGAGTTGTAACGGGGCTAGGATTTGGGAGGCAGCACTATCAATCCACTGATGCTGAATCCCTGTGCTTAGTGTCAGCCCAGGGGTCTTCTCAGCCTCTGAGTCCTCCTTCTTTCTTTTCATGGCAGTGGATACCTGATACACAAGTTGGTGCAGTTTCCTCCTCTTCCCAGGACTCATTCTGATCTGAGGCCAGAGGTAGTTTGCTAAACCCAGTCCACCACATTAAAGTCCAAAGGTTCGAGCCCAAAGCAGTACTCGGTTTTGATGCTTGCACGCATGCCTTGTTCATGGGTCCTGGTCAGGATCATGGGCTCCATTTCCTCCAATGTGGCATCTGCCTTGGACCTTGTTCCTAAATGCCTTGTCAGTTGCCTTGACTAGAATTTGGATGCCCTACTGGTACAGAAATCCAGTGCTCCTACTTTGCTCTTCCCATGAAACCTGTGCTTCCTAACCTAGGAAGGAAGGATCCTCTTGCCAACTGCCACCTGGACAGTCTTCCATGTGCTTCTCACCCTGAAGGTATGCTGTTATGTGGCCACTAGTTAGGATACCACCTTCCTTTTTTATTCTTCCCATCTGGCTCCAATTCCAGGAATCTGGATGATAACTCTGATCACCAAATCCCTGGGACACCAGGTTCTGCTCATCTAGTCATATTCTTGTCTTGCACCAACAGTATTTCTTTTTGTCATCCCCAAGGAGAAGATTTGATTTCTGCTTCTCTCTGACTACCCTGCTGTGCTAAAATAATGGGCCATGCTCTGTCACATCCTGGAGTCAGATGGTTTGTACCATAATGTTATCACCAAGTTTAACAACTTGCCTAAGGGTAACTTCCCAGTCTATGAGCAGTTGTACCCTCAGGAGGCCAGGAGGGGTCAGGGCACCAGAGTTCCAGGCCAGGCCTTCCAGCCTCCAGCAACCTCCAGGCTCTAAGTCGCCTCTTAAACTCAAATGCTAATCATCATTTTTTCTTTGTGACATGACTTTTAAACAGCTGGGAAGCATGACAAATTTAAGCAAAATGGCAAAGACAAAAATAGCCTCTTGAGTGCTGTACTTCAAAATATAAGTAAATAACCCAGAAGTCAGCAACATTTTAGAAAGCGTGTCAAGTCATTGACAACCTTTCTTCTGATCCTGAAAAGTGAAGTCACCCGAAATAGGCAAGTAGCTCCCAGGAGGAGCTCAGATGTAGAGCTATGGCCTCTTACAGTCTAGGAATTATAATACAGCTTGTCTTTAAAGAGTTCTTCTCTAAATACCACTAGCCTACCCCTCCACAAGGCCAACTGTCTTTTATATTTTAGTCTCAATTATTTTACTAGCCAATTATATTCTTTTCCTTCTAAGAGGCAGATAAGACAACATTGAAGAGTCATATCTTAGCTGGGAGGTTAGAGTCTAAAAGTTGCTGTGTTTGGGTGTGTGGGAGGCATCCTAATGTGGAAACAGTCATGGAGGAAAAGGGCTGAGGGCATTGCCTCCCAGAACCAAAGCACAGTGAGGAAGCACTGAATGTCTGTCTCTGTCAGACAACAAGAAAGGGCCCCGAGACATGGCAGAAAAAGGGTTCAGTGATGGAAGTGAGAAGGAAGAGATAAGTGCTGCCTGCCTTACAAATTGGCTTTGAGCCCTGATGGCACGAAGAGCCCATCCTGATGGCAGGCGGGCTCTTACTGAGAATTCTGGGGTGGTGTATGCACCACACCTGTTGCTTAAGAAAAGCAACACCTTTCCCTAATGCTATTTCCCTCACTGCCATTTCACATCATAAAAATAACCCACTCCTTTTCAGGATTTTATTGTCTTTAATATGTGGGTAGTCTAAACTTACCAAGTATAAGAATGTTAAATGGACATCTTTTATTCTTAAGAAAATATTGGTTTCCTTGTGAAATAACCACAGAAGACATAATAAATACTGAAATGCCAGTTATTGAGATTACAGGATAGTTTATAATATAGTCTATTAAAAAAAGTAAAAGCTAACATATGACTTAAATTGTTGCTGATTTTACTTTTGTGAGGATTAGGAGAAAATATAAATGATACATGTTGGACTATAGACCGGGAAGGAAGAACCATCATGGTCTTTTCATCTCTACTGAGGATGTAACATGATTTTTATTATTGTCCTCAAACACAGAAATGGGCAAGAGCCACTGGTATATACACATAAGATTCTCAAGTCCCAGGGTCAATTTTCTTCAAATTCCAGTGATTTTAAAATAAGCTTACCATGACATTTTTCTGATTCTATTTTTTTATTCATAAAATAGCTGATACTGTCACTTAATTGTCATTTCATATACTAGAAAATTTAGTGCACACAAAGTGAGAAAAAAGTATAAATATTTTTTTAAATGTTTCATAAGTACAGTTAAAAGACACCTACATGTATATAGAACTCAAAGTATTCAAAGGGTTTGACAAAATACATTTGGTTCTAAAAGTACACTTCTCTGAGGTAACTCGTCTATAAAATCCTAGATATCACAAATTCCTGAAAATGGCTAATTAGGAAGCTGGTAGAGAATTACTACTTAAATTCAGCCTTGCAATGAGTTTAGTAGAGTGGTGAAAAGTGTGGGTTTAAAATTACAGAAAACTAGATTAAAGTTACTTGCTCTATAACCTTGGGCAAATTATTCAACCCCTCTGTTTTTCATTTCCTCATCTACAAAATTGTGATAATAATATCTTCCTTACAGGAACTTTTGCGAAAACAAAATGAGATAATCCATGCAAGCCCTTATATAGTGACTAGCACAAATAAGTGCTCATGAGTGTTTAATTTTAAGAAGGCCTATATTGATACAAAAATATGATACTAACTATTATATTTATTGTGGTTATTTTATTTTTCAGTTCTAAAATTTCCGTTTGGTTCTTCTTTAACCTTTTCTTTGACAAGACTTTTCATTTGTTTCAAGTATATTAAAAATTGCTTGTTGAAGTAGTCTTATAATGGCTGCTTTACAATTCTTGTGAGATAATTCTAACCTGTATCATCTTGATGTTGGCATTTGTTTATAGCCTTTTTTCATTCAAGTTGAAATTTTCCTGGTTCTTGGTATGATGAGTGGTTTTGGGTTGAAAGCTGGACATTATGCCATAGGCCCCTGGATCTTGTTTAAATCTTCTGTTTTAGCAGGCCTCCTCTGACACTGCTTCAGTAGGGAAGGGGGGTGGGCTTCTTTGTAGTTGTCAAATGGGGGTAAAAGTCCAGGCTCCTCACCAGGCGGCTACTGATACCCCCCTGGCTGGAAGGATGGTACTTCTCCATGCAACCTTCACTGACACCACAGGGAATGGGCTAGCACTGCCAACGTAAGCTGTGATAAAAGTTCCAGTTCTCTTCTGGTCTCCTATGATGCTGTCCCAGCAGAGACGGGGAGGGACAACTTGTTTCTGCTGCATGAGGGTGTAAGCCCTGACTCCTTGCACAATAGCCACTGACACTGGTGGGGGAGAGGGTGGTTTGAAACCACCAGTCATGGAGGAAAGCCCTGGCTTCCCACTCAGCCTTTTTTGATACTGCCTGGATTGGGGAAAGGAGAGGTTGGATCCTTTGTCACAGTTCCACACTCAGTCTTTGATGAGGGTGGGGCCACAGTGTTTCCTGAGGTGTTTGGTTGGAGCAGCAGAGTGGCAATTGTCTAAAGTTTTCCACCTTGCTGGACTGCCCCTTTCCTAGTTCTTTAACTAGAGAGGTAAGGCTTTTCTTTGGGCTATTTTTGCCTTTTCTATTGGCTTTCCCAGGCTTCCATATCAGCAAGCCTAGGATATATGAGGAGAAAGAAAACACAGAAAACTGAGCTTTTCCTGCTCCACAGCAGGGCTGCATCCTTCTTTCCATCTTTCAGAGTCTCCCTGTGTTTATTTTATGTATAACATCCAGGTTTGGGTGGGAGGAATATGGAGCAAGACACTATCATTATATATATGTAAGAATAAAGCAAGATCTTATTCTATCTAACTAGGGAGCCCTGCAGTAGCCAAAGAGGCCTTTTGAGCCAAGGCAATCTGAACTTCAATCCTGCGTCTGCCCTGATCCTCACTGTCTCTAGCTCACAGTTTCCACATATGCCACCTGCTGACTAGATTCCACTCATGTGTCAACATAAGGGCTGCACTGGATGTAGGGGGACTAGTACATTTCCCAGCATAAGAACACTCAGGAAATATGATTTCTCTCCAACATGTTTTCCTCTTTAATTTATATTACTGTTGTCTATAGATATTCAATTTTCATAGCACAGATGCCTTTCAGAAAGGAGTCATTCTTTCTTTCTTCCTTTCCTTCTACTTGTCATAAATATGTACACTTAGATCCAAGTTGAAATTCTTTCTCATGACATTCAAAGGCCCTCCAATTGACCACAGGCCACCTATCCAAGCCATCTCCATCTTTACTCCCCATAAAACCTAAGCTTTGTTCACACTGGAATAATCACTGCCCTCCATTGTAACACACTCCTTCTAACTTTTATGAATATTGTTCTCATTATACTGTTGTTTTTATATATCTATCTTTTCTAATGCAACTAAGATTCTTAAAATCAGAGACCATAATTGTTAGTATCAGTGTGCAGTGAGTAAAGTTGGGCTAACTCATGCTTCAGCACCTCAGCACCACATCAGTGTCTAAAGAAATACCAGTCATATATCTGGTATATGGCAACTTACCAATTTATTGAAGCCACTCAAGTTTATGCCAAACAGGATTTTATGCAAACAGGATTTTACCCAGAAAAGAGACTTCCCCTATCTCAATCAGCACAGAACTTGCTCTCAGTCTCTCATGTCACTCTCTTGTTTCCAAACTCAGCCCATGTTCGATCCATTCTTTCCAGTTCCCCTATATAGCCACCCTAGATGAAACTCTTCCACCAGGAACTACCTCTATCCTTCTAGAAAAATTAATTGAGCTATACTCACTTTCTAGTATCTCCATCCATTACCCAGATAGAACAACAAAAGTGCAGAACTGGAGAACCAGTCCCATCATGAAGAAGTTTTAGCCCTCTATGACAGGGGACTAAACTTAGCCCACTGGAACCCTCATGTGGTTTTGGAAACACTCATAAAATTGAGACTGGTGAAGACTACAGCACATGGCAAGAAGATAAACTGCAGGTGGTGCATGTGGTACTAGATGGACATTGAGTGCAACGTCCATTTATTCTTATTTCAGTGGAGCTATGAGCTTAGATAACTCATTAATGTCTATTCTGACACCAAAAACATCAAATCCAATATGCGACATTCAATTCATATGTATTAGGAGACACCCTTTAATTGAGCATATGTGTTGTCTGAGCAGTTTGTTATAGATGATATTTTCAGTAAAACAGGAAGGAAAAAATGCATCAAGATTGAAGGAGAAAAGGTGTGTGTGTACATGTGTGCATGTGTATATGTGTGTATACTTCCTTTCCTCTGAAATATTTTAGCATACTAGAAACTTCCAAGATAGAAATTGCTCTCAAGGAATGTGATAGTATATTAAGTAGCAACACGAACGGCCTTTAAAAAATGTATGATGAAACCAGCTTAATGTACTATGTAAGTAAATTTATCTAATTTATGTTTGGAGAAGATCTAATGAATAGTATCTGCAGTTTAAAATTTTCTGCCAGAACACTATCTACATAGTTAACATCAAGCAGTAAATTAAGCAAATGATGTGATTAAAATGCTACATTATTAACTCAATCAAAACAATATACTGATAAGTTTGTTTCTATATTACAATGAAAAATTTTGTTACTACATATAAAATGTTTTCAACGTTTTAATTGTAATATTTTGGTTAAGTGTTATGAACATGTCAAGGCTATTTCTAATTGGAATATTCTAGTTTGAAATACATTTAGTTTCTGCAAAAGTTTTTAAAGTATATTTTTTCTATTTCTTAAAAAAATGCATTAATTTTAAACAAAATGTCACTCAAAAGTGAAAGCATTGTTCTAGGACTGTTGTCCAAAAGATACCTGGAAAATAACTCAAAATGCTTCAAGCACAATTTTTTAAATTTTCCATAAATCAAAAGTATACATTTTTGGTGACATATCATAACTCCATATTTTAGAAGGCTTTAAATTCAATATGCTTAATTTCAATGAAATTGTAAACAGTTATCTAGATATGCATGAGCATATGTTTACATATGTATATACTTATATATGCTGCAAGCATCTAACCTGTGTGTTAATCCTAATATTGACCCAATGTCAGCAGCACACTCAAATGTTGTTTTTGATGCTCTTTCTCAATGTGATAAATTCATAGTTATCTTGACAAACGTATGTTCTGAGATTAGGAATACAATCTGGTGTGACAGAAAAAAGAAAAAAAAACTAACTCATCATTCAACTGCCTGGATTAAGTGTTCCCAAACATTAACAGATACAAGAGGATTTATGGAAGTCCTGCTGCCCACCCTACCACAAGCCCTGCTCTGTGGAGTCATGTGGAAGACTTCAAAAGCATGGATTTTGATCTCTATCTAAAAGGTGACTCAGTCCCTCCCTGTGTCAGAGTAATTATCCAAAAAAAAAAAAAAGATAGCAAGTGGTGAGGATGTGGAAAAAATTGGAACCCTGTTGGCAGAGATGTAAAATGGTGCAGTCACTTTGGAAAACAGTGTGGAAGTTCCTAAAAAAAGTCAATACTGTGTATGATCCAGCAATTCCCATTTCTGGATATTTACCCAAAAGAACAGAAATCAACACACCAAAGCGATATTTGCATATTCAGTTTTATTGCAGCATCACTCACAGTAGCCAAGAAGTGAAAACAACCCAAATGTCCACTGATGGATAAAACGATAAAGAAGATGCAGTATATGTACAGAGTGAGATATTATTCAGTCTGAAAAAGACATTCTGCCACATGTGACAACATAGATGAATCTTGAGAACATTATGCTAACTGAAATAAGCCAGTCACTGAAGAACACATACTGCATGAATGCACTTACATGAAGTATCTAAAGTAGACAAACTCACAGAAGCAAAAAGTAGAATGGTGGTTGCCAGGGTTGGGGAGGGGGCAGTGGAGAGCGACTGTTCAACAGGTATCAAGCTTTCATTATGCAAGATGATTAAGTGCTGGAGATTGCTGTACAACATTTTGCCTACAGTACACAATACTGAATTGTATATCTCAAAATTTTAGAGGCTAGATCTCATAAGTGTTCTTACCACAATTAAGAAAAAGAAACAGGTGACTTTTTATCATCCCATAGTCTGCAAACACTCATTTGCAGATTCAAATATGTAGGTTCTATATTAGATAAATTTATTACCAATTATATTCTCTCTAAATTAGTTAACATGCCAAAGGCAAATGTATTTTTTAATTTAATGTGTGTAAAGCAATCTTGTCTTTATTAAAAATAAGAATACACATTAAGAATCTTTTGTGAAATCTTGAAGGGAGCTGTTTAAAAACTGCTGTTTTGAAAAAAACAAAGCAACTCTAAGATATTAAAGATTGTGGGTACTGATATAATTGGTCATAAAGATGAACATATACTTTTCTGTTGGAATATGATAAATACTACCTTTTCTACCATAAGCTATTCTAAAATATTATACAAATAATTAGTTTCAACTATTTGTTACTAAGCACTAAAACATAAAATATTTTATAAAAGACTATCAATCTAAGCTAAAATATATAAATGGATATTTTCATTTCTATTAAACTTAAGTAGGAAAATTATAGAAATTTTTTTAAAAATACCATCAAAACATACCTTGATTAGTCTAATAATGCTATGAAAAAGAAAAACCAAACTAGTGCATCCATCAGCTGCCTGGGCTAAGTGTTCCCAAACACTAACAGATACAAATACCTACTTCATGAAGGAGGTTCATTATTATTTTTATTTTACAGATGAAGAAACTGAGACACAGAGATTAAAGAAGCCATTGAAAGCCAAACAGCTAAGAAGAAATACAAATAGGGATGAAACTCGGGCAGCTTGAAACTGGGGTCTAGACTTTTAACTACTATTCCAAACTGCTTCTTGGGCTAGAAAAATAAAAAATGATGAAACAACTGGCACAATGCCTTGCACACACCAGGTGCTTTGCTGAATGGATATTGATGATATTAGCATACTTATATAACATCTTTGTCATTGTTGGTTGTATATGGAGAAGACTGAGAAGAAATACTAGAATACTTTGAGGGAATTTAAGCTCTTTGGTGTTTTTAAAATTTCATTCTCAAATGTACTGAGTTGCTGTAAGAATAAAACATGTGGTAAAGAAGAAATTCTTTAGAAACAAAGGCACATTCTCTGCATGGAATGAAATGTAGTGTGGAGAACTGGCCATCTGAATAATTTTTTATTGGGACAAGCTGTAATTTATAAAACCGTGAGAAAGAAGAAAATAGAGAAAAGAGAACCTTGACATTCTGCCAGAAAAAGATTTCAAAGCTCTGTCCTAGCAAGTTTCTAAATGAAAATTTAAATATTTCATACCCACATATACACACACTAAGGTTGTATGTACATAGCCAAATATAACATTTTACCTAGCAGATTTACAAGCTTCCAAATAGTATCCTATTTTAGCTGAAGTCAGGATTCCAAGTCAAATGCCTTGTGGTTTCATTCCAACCACAAATCTCTACAGTATACCATTGTGTGCACAGCTCTGGACTAGGGGTGTGGTACCCACTGTCTGGGGAAGATCCCACCTCAAGGGCCTTTGACCTCAGCTTTTCAATAATCAAATGAATTAAAAATCTAAAAGACAACTAATGTGGGTTGTGGTTTGTTATAATTGTGTTAGTATATGTATAATAAAGCTTTATTAACAATAGGCATATATATTTATTAAACTTTTAATATGTAACCAGGCATTAGGATCATGTATATCACATTATATGCATCATTTTAGTAAATAAATATAGTATAGGAAAGGAAGGTTTTTCATAAACTTTCTTTTGTGGCCACCCCTGTTGTTTCTTAATTTGGTACAGAGGAGGGCGCAGAGGCAGGTTCTTGAGATAGAACTGGCCCCAGTCGGTTCAAGGAAGGACACAGGAAGGACCGAGAAAGAAGATTCAATGGGTCGAGGGGCAGGACTGGGAAGGACACTTCATCTTGATGCGGTTGGGCAGTGATGTCTGGCTCTGAGTTCAACAGAGATACAGTCGGTTCTTGAGTTGGGAAAGTGCCCCAGACAAAGGTCTGGAAGATCACCCTCAAAGAACCAGCTGTGAGAAGCAGCCCAAGAGGCAGCAGGACCAGGACCTGGACAGTAGGCCCAGAGGGTCGGGGGTATGAGTAGCTGGAACAGAAGGAGATGTTGGTTCTGAACAGGTTCTAGGAAAATAGTGGTACTTGGAAACCTAGTAAATTTGGGAGTTGCTAAAGAAAACAATGAAATGGAAACTCATGACTGTGGTGATAAAATGAGTAAGGCAGGGATGCTAATTTAGAGCTTAAGATAATGAACTTTGTTACTAACATTTTAAATGGCAAGACTGGCAGTATAATTCTGGACTCATTCTGCAAGTGAGCAGAGATAGAGAAGTCAAACATGAAGAAGGTTTTTGGGGTGTCACCAACAGATGCCTGCAGCTAAAGGACAGGACACATGCATTCTCCAAGTTTTAGCCTGAGCACGTATTGACTGCTGCTCATATTTCTTGCATCCGTTTATCATTGCCTAGAAACCTCCAGAAGTTTTGCCTAGCATCACTGTGACAAGTGAGTAACAGGATTAATCAATGAGCCCCCAAATAATTGTGTGCCATGCCAACAGGAAGGACATGATCTGAAGAGGCTTCCTCCCACTCTCCACCTCACTCACCACACACTCCTGGAATGTTGCTCTCGTCTGATTGGGGCAGGTAGACAGCTTTGCTGTGCTAGCTGAAACAGGCCTGCCATGCATGTCCCTGGTCTCCAGCTGCACTCCAGGCTGGGAATATTTAACAGCCTTAAATGATCAAGCTCATATGACTAAGTGCCAAAGGGTACTTTTAGACATGAACAACATCACGGTGCAGCTAGGGGAAATCTCCAGGCAGAGGTGGAACTCTGCTTGTCACTGAGGATAAATTTTCAAAAAGGCAGAAAAAGTTTGCTTTTGTTTTTAATGTTGTCAATTATCATCTTTTAAAAACTCACTTGTACAAAAATAACTTCAATAAAAATGTTCCAGTTGCATGTTTTGTTAGCAAATCTGTCTAGATAAGCTGAATATTAAGCTCTCTAGCTGTGTTAGCTCTGCAAGCTGTGAAGTTTGAAACTTGGTCCAACTTGCAGTAATATAGATTATTTAGGATCATAAATTGTTCTCACTGTGTTTTTGTAGAATTAGATTTCACAGCTAGAGTCACTGACCAGGACTCCATCCTTGAAGAGAATTAATTGAAGAGAAAAATTGCAGAGACTGTCTCAAGGTCAACAGGCTTGTCTAAAACTGACTTGATAGCTATTCTGTTTCCCTCCCTCTGAGCCTCTGAGGACAACCTCACCTGTGCCTTTTTTGGTGTACAGGTGGCTCTCCATATCCTCAGATTCAACCAAGCACAGATAAAAAAGTATTTGGAAAAAAAAACTCAGACAATAAAAACACAAATAAAAAATATAGCACAAGTAATTATTTAGCATTTACTTTGTAATAGGTATTATAAGGAGTCTAGAGATGATTTAAAGTGTACAGAAGAATGTCTGTAGGTTTAGGGCAAATACTCTGTATTTTATAAAAGGGACTTGAACATCTTCAGATTGTGGCAGCCCCCAGGGGTTCTGAAGCTAATGCCTCACAGATACCAAGGGACAACTGTATAGAGACTTTCAAGGGACTGTGAGCCTATGCAGACATGCATGTTTGGAGAGAGTTTAAGGTAGGGATGTTCTGAGGAGAGAAATGAGTGAAGGTAAATCAGGGCTTCCTTTTCATTCTAAAACATGAAATCTCCTTCTCAATAGATCACATAATCTTCTTTCTGATAAGTGGTCAGTGTCTTCCAGACCAGGAGTGGGCCACTTAAAGCAACACTTGACTTAAAGCACAAAATTATCCCCTGCTACACCCTCACAGTGGTTGTTCCTTGTAACAGTTTTTCTGGGACTACAGGTACTCTAACTTTCAGTTTGCTTGACTTATAGCAACTATTTAAATCTCTATTGACTCATTAAATTTTATCAGTTTGACCGTGAAGTCCTTATAAAAATGTCCTGATTCCTAGCCGGCTCGGTGGCTCAGCCTGTAATCCCGTGCCTTGGGAGGCTGAGGTGAGTGGATTGCCTGAGCCCGCGGGTTCAAGACCCGCCTGGGCAAGCGAGACCTCATCTCTACAATAAATCAAAAAATCAGCCAGGCATGGTAGCGCACGCCTGTAGTTCCAGCTACTTGGAAGGCTGAGGCGGAAGGATCGCCAGAGCCCAGCGGGTCGAGGCTGTGGTGGCCGGAAGTGGCCACTGCACTCCAGTCTGGGCGATGAGTGAGACCAACTCAAAAAAAAAAAAAATGTCCTGATTCTTTATGGATTTTCATTTTCAGCTCCATACTTTCTACCCACATATCTGCAAGATTCACTCATCTGTTTAGAACACAAAAATTACCGGGAATTTTACTACCGTAAGACCTGCACAAGAGTTTATTTGTCTTCATTTTAGCTCACAAATATATACTGACATTTATGTTTTAAAAAACTTGATAGCACATCATTTTAAATGATAATATTTCTTGTATCAAATGTTAGTAGAAGAAAAAAGGTCTCTCTATTCCCATTGCAAACCATCAATGTTTTTCTGTTTCCTTCTAGTTTTATTTCTTATGCCATGTGTGCAGGTATCATGCAAGCATGCCTAGGTAGATGGATTTGTCATAACCATTGCCACAAGGCTTGCATTTCTCATTTCTAGGTTAATCAATTCCAGATTTCTCAACACCAATGACAGCTCTGTGGGTGACATGGTAGCTCTCCAAAATATCCCTCCCTTCTTTTGGTCTGAGCACCCCCTCCTCCAGACTGTACTCTCCTCTCTGTACCCTTTCTGAATGATGAAACACCGCTATTCCAGAACCTGCTTTGGCCAAAATCTTTAAGGGAATGTGCTGAACATTGTGTATGCCCTGGCTGACCCATACATGTCCAGACACACACAAAATGTGGCAGATCTGTCATTTGGTTCACATCATTGGAGGCCACCAGTGGACCCGAGAAGATATTGGGCCAGGGAGTCTCAACACATAGGAGGACCCTAACAACTATGGTTTCCTTGACCCCCCACTCACTTAGAGATTTTCATTATTTCTCCATACTTTTCTCTGGTTCCTTTCTAATATGTCCATTTTGCCTTAAAGAAAGGAGGAGAAAAGAAGAAGGCCGGCGCACTCCCCAGGCACTGCACCATCTGTTAGTCCACATGCACTGGAACTGACAGACTCTGGATCTGAACTAAGCAGAGACAGTGGACAAGCCCACAAGAGTGAATGGGGAAGGGACCTGCCAGGAATCGGTCCACAGAGTCAAAAACATGTCTCACCACAAATATTGACTAACAGTCCTCAGAGGTGATTTGAAATAATTTTGTGGTGAATATAACTCATTATACACAGTCCTTTGCAGGCTGAGAGTCTTTGCTTCCATTGGGAAAATTCTCTAATTCCATTTATACCTGAGACTCCTATCAAGTTAATTCTGAAATGTCATCCATACAAGTCAGTTTTTATATACATACCAGCATGGTCTGCATTTGTATCTTTCTCTGTTTCTTGTTTGTAGTATGTATATATGTGTGTATGTGGATGTGTGTGTGTGCATGCATGTGTTGGGTGTATGTATGTGTGCATGTGAGTATACGTGTAGTATGTGTGTATGTGGTGTACATGTATGTGCATGGTATGTGTGCATGTGGGTGAATGTGTGTTTGCACGTGTGTGGTGTGTGTGGAAACATGGGTGTGGTGTGTGAGCACATGTCCATGGCATGTGTGTGCACTTTGGTATGTGTGGTGTGTGTATTCATGCAGGTGTACCTGTATATGTTCATGTGTGTGGTGTGGGTGTACATGTGTGTGTGCACATGTGGGTATATGTGGGTGTGTGTGGTGTGCATATGCACATGGGTATGTGTGGCGTGTGTGCACATGTGAGTGTACCTGTACATGTGTATGTGTGCAGTGTGTGTGGCCGAGAGGGCATGGTCAATGACAGCAGCATACAGGCATCATTAGTCTCTTCTAGTAACTACTGTGGAGAACAAGAAAAGGACAGGAGTCAGAGACAGCAGAGGACAGTGCTTGATCGGCACACTCCCATTTTGTACTTTCCTGTATTCGTTCATGTCCATCCCTAGCTGTCCTCCTTCTTTCTTCCTTACACCCCTTCCCTCCCCTTCTTCCTCCCATTCCTCCTTGTTTCTCTTCTATCCTCCTTCCCTTCCTTAGCAATGAACAACAACTAGACCATGAGTTGTGTTCACTATTTGTGAAGAAAAGAAAGAACCTAAAAAGAGAAACAATCAGGGAGAGGAGGATCAGCGAAAGAGAATTAGAGGAGATGGAGCTGGAGAGGCCAAAAAGAAGAAGAGATCAACAGTGCTGCAAAGAAGGGGCAAAGCAAAAGGAAAATGCAAGTAGGTAAAGGTTTCCCGTGGGGCTGATGCAAATGTTTTGAAATTGACTGTGGCGACAGCTGTGCAACTCTGCAAATTCACTAAAAACCATTGAACTGAACACTTTAAATGAATGAACCAATAGGGACCTTAATTATAATTAAATAAAGCTGTTATACTAATAAAAAGTGACCTAGGATTTTTAAAACATTTATTATTGCTTCAGAGCACATCAGTCCCTGGGCCAACTTTATGCAGGGCAAAGCTGCTCTGCTGAGAGTCCCACTTCAGCCACAATGTTGCCTGCAGTATTGAGGTTCCACAGCAGATGTTCTCCTGCTGTTACTAGAGATGGAAAGTCTGCAACAAAGCTAAACATGGGAAAGAGAGAGACAGAGACAAAAGACAGCTCTCTGAAAGGGATGTCTGCTCAGTCTTTCCTGTGTGTCAACTCCTGAGCACCCGTCCTTCTCTCCTGAGCTCTTAAACACAATTAATGTATTTATTTATAATTGACAAAAATTATGTATATATTATTATGTACAACATAATGTTTTGAAATATGTATATATTATGGAATGACTAAATCTAGCTAATTAGCATATGTATTACCTCACATATTTTTATGGCAACTATATTTTAGTAATTTCCAAGAATACAGTGTATTTGTTATTAACTACAGTCACTGGTTGTCTCTTGAACTTACTCCTCTGTCCCACTGAAATTTTGAGTCCTTTGATCAATATCTTCTCACACCCATCCTCCACCCACAAACCACGGTAACTACCATTCTATCCTCTGCTTCTGTAAGTTCAAAGTCTTAGATTCCACATATAAGTGAAAGCATGCAGTATTTGTCTTTCCTGAATACATTTTTAATTAGGGGAAGATGGATTACTGACTAGTAGAGATGCTCACTTGTTTAACAAGGCTAAAACCCAAATTTCCTGACTTCGGCAAATACACACAAATGTACACACACACTCATCAGCATGTGTGAATTTCATGTCTCTATCAAAACAGTCCTGTTTATAAAATGATAGTGTATACTTCTTTTAAAACAGGAGCTGATGCTAATTTAAAATTCTTTGAAGCCCAGGGTTGACTTTTTTCTCTGTACTTAGTGTACCTGCCAGTAAAATTCTCTCTCCTTTTCTGCTTGCATGTCACACTTACTGAACCAGGAAAACATGGCCATGGCTTTAGAGGTGTTTGAATTGGGTATATAACAACTATAACCTGTAAGTGAGGCACAACAGTGTTGTGCACATTCTCTGGTCGCACAGAAGCCTCTTCTGGCTTACAACTTATATCTTAACTTTGTTCTACATAGATCTGTGAATAACAAATCTCTGGATAAGCAAAGCATGTCTCTATTTAGATTCAGCTCCATATAGATTGCTGAATCTAAAATTGAGAAAAACCGTATTTTTTTCCTGAATCTTGAGCATTACTTAAATACAATAAAAGTGTAAGATACATTTAAAATATGGAAGATATGTAACACTAATTATTTGGAAGTTTAATGAAGAATATAGTGTTGAGGATGTCATAGATATATTTATAAAAAGCAAAATTAGCTTTGGAGAGGAAGTCTCTTCTCAATGCAATATAAATTAATGACAGGTAATCTTTAAGATGAATGATTGATGAAATGCCTCTTTTTTGGATCTTAGTACATTTAGAAGCAATCAAGTTATATAGCAAATTAGGGGGAGAAATTGCCTCTACAGTGTCTGGGAATGCACATAGTCAGTGATGAATTCTTCCATTAGTGTAAATGAGCTGTGCCTGGTTAACTCCCCAGCATATCACAGAAGAACAGAGTTCAAATCATCTGTCTTCCATATTTAATCCATTAGTTTGTGTACAGCATCTTTCACTCAAGTGTTCCCAAAAAGCAATTTCAGAGATAAAATTATGAGAAAATACTTTACAGAATTGGATATACTGATATCAGAAACAAAGGACATGAACAGGGGTCTTGGGAGAAATAAAAATTACTCCCTCATGTTTTGTGCATGTCTGATTATTATCTGATTAGCACTGGAGATAAGCACATTCACTACTGAAATGGGGATTGCTTCTTCTATTCTCACAAACTGATAGAAGAGAACAAAGACTAAAAACAAAAGTGTATACAAAATAGTTTTAAAAGGCTACCTTGTATAACCACAACCCCGACAAAGCTTTGTTGCATTAAAGAGAAGCTATGACTGGGATGTAATTGGAGGGATGTGTGGTCAAAGAAGATGCAAATGATAAACAAAAAGAAGCAACTTGTACGTATATAATACATCACTTCCAAAATGGTGAAAGAATTACAAAGACTGATTTGAGAGTGGCTCTCACAGGCTCCTTTGAAGCCTTTAAGTGTTTATATTTTCCTTGTTTGGTAAATATAGATAATAAAGAATGGGAAAATATTTCTCAAATATATTCATTGATTAACTTGTTTCAAGATGACTAAACCACTGCCTTCCTCCACTCCACTCCTGGGATAGTTTCCTTTTCAAGTCCTACTAATCATGAACAACCCAAAGACAACTTGAATTTATGATTATAACTGGTTTTTTTTTCTTCAAATACTGAATAGTTGAAGCACAGTAACAGCAAATATGAAACAAGGTGCTTAAATTTTTTCCAATGTGCACTTAAGTATGGGGTTTCCCCCATCTGGAATATACCATCATCACCTAAGTGATATCTATAGTCTACCTACTTGGAGATTAAGATCCATTTCAAATTCTAATTGTTTCCTTCCTTTCCTTACTTCTCCTTCCTTTCTTCCAAAAATATTAATTAAGCACTTGCTAGGTGCCTGAAATTGTTCTAACTGTTCTAGGTATTGAATATACTTCAGTGAAGTTCACACACACACACACACACACACACACACACACACACACACACACATAAAATAAGAGAAACATGTAAAGTAAATATTTCAGATCCCAGAAAATAAAGCAGAAAGGAGCAAGATCATGTTCCTGTGTGTGGGTGTGACCTCACTGAGGTAACCTGAAGGATGTGAGGGACTGACCATGCCTCCCCTCCACCAAAAAATGACCTTCTCTACCCACCTTCTTCATATGATTCAGTGGGCTGACTCCCCTCAGATAACAGTGTGACCACCACTTCCTCCAAGAAGTTTTCTGTGATTAATCCACCTCAAATTAATCTCTCCCTACTTTTTTCTGTACTTCTTCTAAGATTCTCACAATTTCCTACTTTGTATTGTCATCTATATTCATATATTTCATGTATTTTAATATTATTACATAAATTCCTTGAGAGTCTGTATACTCCCTTTTTCATTTCTTGTAGTCTATCAAAGAGACACAGACAGCAATATTTCAAGCAATAGTTCTACAATAAATAATTAGTCAAATATATCAATGAAACAAAATTGCAACACTTCTTGATCAATAAATATTTGCCATTGGATTTATCTGAAATTTTTTCCATTGTTGATTTCTTTATATTGTGATTCTCAAATCTGTTTGATAAAATGTATGGAAGCTGTCTTATTACTTCTATTCACAGGGGTGGCAGGTACTCAGCTAGGACATAGGACCCAGTGATGGTCAGCACATGGTGTCACCTTGAGTTCTGAAGACAAGTCAATGGATACCTGCAAGGTGGCACAGGTACACAAGGGGGTGGAAACACAAAGCTTTTGAGAACAGAGAGGAGGTAACACATAATACAGATGAGAGGCAACCATGGAAATCTTCTAAGACATGATTCCAAGTTGTATTACAATAGGTGGGGGTTTACCAAGTGAAGTATTGGTAAGATCAGGATGGTGTGAAGATCTCCAGCAGCAGGTAAAGCAAGGCACATTCACGGGAGTGAGATGGAATGTAACACATTCCAGAACCTCGGTACAGCTAGAGTCGATGGGCCTTATAAGCTGGTTGAATGTTTATGTTGAGAAATGGGGAGCCATTGAGAGGTGCTTAAAGCAGAGCACTGAGACAGATTCACATTTGGGAAAGACCAGCCTGACTGCAGCAAGGAAAACAAACTGGAGGTCAAGTGAGGAGGGCACTGAGTGATTCACTGAAAAAGAGTGGGCATGCACTAAAGCACCGTGAATATGGAGACAAACAGACAAATCTCAGGCAATTTAGGAAGCAGAATCTATTGACAAATTGGAAGATACACCAAATGCCAGGGATAAAGAAGGAAATGGGTTATCACTTTACAAGTTGGGGAACTGGATACATGATCATGCTGCCCACTAAAATTTTGGTGGGGGTAATGAGTTCAGCTCTGAACACAATAAGCTAAGCAACTGTCCAAAAGGAGTGTCCATTGGGCAGTTGGATATATGGGTCTCGGCTCAAGAGAGACTGTGCCAGGGGTATCTGCTGGAACTCATGTGCATTTAGACATACTTGAAGCCATGGTAACAAATGAAGCCATGAAATGATTCAAGGGGCGCTTGTCAAGCAAGCACAGCAAGAAGAGATCATCAGGCCCCATGCATGTAAGAATCATTTGAAAGCAAACCTCTGTAATTCCAGCATTTTGGGTGGCTGAGGTGAGTGGATTTCCTGAGCCCGCAGGTTCGAGACCAGCCTGGGCAACTTGGCGAGACCTAGTTTCCACAATAAATCAAAAATTAGCCAGGCATGGTAGTGCATGCCTGTAGTTACAGCTACCTGGAAGGCTGAGGCAGAAGAATGGCCAGAGCCCAGCAGGTCAACATTGGGGTGGCCATGAGCATTCCACTGCACTCTAGCTTGGGCGACAGAGTGAGACTCCAACTCAAAAACAAAAGAAAGCAACCCTGATACATGGGACCCAACCCGAGTCAATACAATCAGACTCTCTGGGAGGGGTGGTCCAGGCCTCAGTGTTTGCTCAGAGCTGCCCTGGTGACCCCTTGAGCAGCCAGTGTGAGGAACTCTGCATGGGGGGAGCAGAGAGTCCTCCTAGAAAGCACCCTGAGCAATAGCCTCTGGGGACTGGGTCAAGTGAGACAAAGAAGACTAAGGAGAGAGAGAGAAGAAGAAATGTCAGGGTCATGGAAACCAGGGAAAGAGAGGCCATCACAACTGAGGTGGCAGTGAAACTGGAGAGAAATTGACACCAACAGGGCTGCAGAAAAGGATTTAAAAGGATCACAGGTTCAGCAACACAGAGGCACAAGGTGACCTGGCAAGAGCAGCCTCCATGGGCACTGAGGCCAGAGCCACGTGACAGGGCTCTGAGGTGTGCTGGGATGTGTGCAGGGGAGTACAGACTAGCCCTCTAGGACATCTGTGATGACGGGCAGGTGAGGGACATGGAAAAAGACATAGAATGTCTTCAGTTGGAAAGAAGTTGGGTCTTTTAAAAAGATATTTGGGCATGTTCAATTTTTTGTTGTTGTTGGGTATATACCACATTTAAAAAGGACATATTACATACGTAGGCCATTTAAAACATGATGATAAAGCAAATAGCTGCATACCCACCATCATGGTCAAGAAACAAAATACTGCTCGTCTTCCAAAAGCCCTCAGGTACGCTCAAAACCCCAACACGTTCCCTCAGTCATTTCTTTTTTTTTTTTTTGAGTAACAAAAATTTTTATTGTGATATTGGGGGTACATTTAAGGGTTAGGTACACAAATATGTCTCATTCAGGCACCGTTGTTTGTAAGAAGTGTCCCCCCATCCCCAGACAGGTATTTACTGCCATTAATTGCTTCCCCTATCCCTCCCACCCCCCCATCATTTCCCGCCACTGTCAGTCATTTTCTTGTGGTAATATGTTGGGTGATCAAGGTCTACTATATGAGTGAGA
>CAUYQG010067660.1:0-17078 GCA_963574415.1 Tarsius wallacei | reverse complement strand
TATACATAAATTTCTGTTTAGGGGATTCCTCCTGGTACTACGCACAGGGCTCCACAAGACACAGATAAAATACAGTGGAATCAAGGAACAGAAGAAATGACCAGAGTGAAAAATACCTGTAGTCTATCCTGATATCAGCCACCAGGAAAACCCATTGATGCCTAATTCTTAACTTTTGCACTGTTGTAGTTAAAACAACCACTTGGAATTACTGTGTTCTAACTTCTGCTGCATCTTAGAGTCACTTAAGTTTATAAAGCAAATATATCTGGAGTTTAGGATTTGAAAGAGGTACTAAAATTTCATCATGGTACTAGTGTGTTTTTCTATTTTTATCTTAGTTATTTGATTTTTTTAACTTACATTGTCTCTTTAATTTCCTCATCTTACATTTGTATTTTCTTAAGGCCTTTGTCCTTGAGATCTAAATAAGGCATTTCATGCTATCTAACTAGAGTCATGCCTTGAATTAGACTCCTAGTTGGAATGAATTAACCAAATAAGTGACTTTTGGCTCTTGCTTTCCCTATATTTAATCTCTTTATTTGACTGTGTGGCATCTGGAGAGATACATGGAATTATATAATTTATTAATTGTTGTTCATAAAGAAAGTTAAAAGTGAACACTACTGAGTCACATGGAATTTAAAAAATCACCTATGGGGACAGAGACAATTTCTTTGCTTGAGACTTAGGGGGTTTTTTTGTTTTGTATCAAAATGGAATTACATGCTTATTTTGTTTTCCCTTTTGTCTGTCAGCATGGTGTCTTGATTATGAATGCATTCTAGCATTATGTATTTTGTGCTACTTTCCCAACTCTCCTATATTACATGTGAAAATAGGGTGTTTGCTGGTAATAATAATTTCAGATAGAATTTTCTAAGTTTATCCACTAAGCACCAGATTAAATTAACTGCCTAATTTAAATTTTGAGGCAAAATTTTAGACTTTAATGGCTCCTGGGGAATGTTGTCCCAAATATGCCCCACATAGAAATGCTTTGTCCCACTCCAGTCTCTTTGCCTCTTTTAAAAATGTAGCTTCTTTTTAACTCTCTCTCCCCTTCACACTTGAGAGCAGGGACACATTTATTTGCTAAGCCTCTGTTCTCATAATTAATTAATTTCTACTTTCCAGATAGTGGAGGTACATGATCCAGTTTTGTTTTCCTCTGATGAACCTCACTCACATTGTTTCTAGCTTTGTTTATTTTACTAATTTATTTTGTGAGCCCTTTGTCTCCTCTATATCACTAGATCTGCTCATAGATTAAGGACCGATCTTCCGTCTCTCACTAACAATTCTCTTCCTTCCAATGCACTATACTCCCCAAATCAGTTCACTTTAAGTGTAAATTGATGACAACATTGATGGTCCTTATATGTGGTTCTCAATTAGTCAGGAGTTTTTTCCGAAATGACAATAATTCTAACAGTTTTCAGGAAAAAAAAATCATTGGCTCACATATCTGAAAGGTCTAGCAGTGGAACTTTTGGCATGAAATAATCCACACGTGTAAGTAATGTAGCTAATATCCTCCATGCTGCAGGCCCTGACGAATGTGCCTATTTGCTGACAAATCCAATGCCAGCAGAAAGAGACATTTTCTTCTTGCGATTCCAATGCAGACTCTCTGATCAGCTCTTGAATGAATAAGTTCAGTTCATTTGCCATGCATGAGCCTATAACTGTCACCAGAGGCATGAAATATGCTATTTGCTAATGTCAAGGTCATGTGTTTTTTCCTGGAGTCTGTGAATGGACATCAACACTATCAGAAACACAAAGACTTAGGTAGGGGAGAGTGGTACCTACATGAAAACCAGGGTCTTAGTATGGAAGAGGGGGGCATAGATGCTGACCAGGCACACAAAACAGGTGTCCATTACATCTTCTCAAGAAGACTGTGGTCCTTTCAGAGCTCCAGTTTCTGTATTTGGATTTTGAGCCTTCCCCACCTCTATCAGAAACATCATAAAATATGGCATTTTCATTTCATACTAATAATAGCAAATCCTGACTGCAGAGTAACAGGGGAGTGGTTTGAATTTCATCACTTCTAGAAATGTGACAGGAAATAAATGTCTGCTATTTCTCCATCTCTCTGGGTATTAATAATAGCTTGTGCAATAACGAAGGTTCTTAGCAGACTATGTGAAATGTTCTATTGTTGACCCCATATCCCTGAGCCCTGATACCTTTGTGTGCCCTTTGGTCTCAGAACTTGGCCTCATTCCAGGGTGTTCCTGATGCTGTCCTGACCCAACTCTGCCCAGTGGATGGCATGCCAGGTACCTCACAGGCTAGATTCTGACCATTTGACTATGACGCAGTTTGTTCCCTAATATGTGTCATGTGACTTACTAGCAGAATTGCTTTGATCAAGGTGCTTAACCTCACCAATATTTAGATAAAGTCCTATTAATTTCCTACTTCACACTATCAGACCTGTGATAATTGATCTGTGAGGTGGGAGAAGGAAGATCAGAATTCCTTTGAGTTGTGTTTTAATGAAACATAGCATAAAAGATCACCTTGAATTCTCTCTGCCATCTGAAAGTTAATATTATGATATTGGAAGAGAAGGAAAAAATTCAGGTACCAAAAAATGTGTTTTAGTAGTCTAAATGCTGTTGCTTGGTGAGTATTGGTTCTATAAAGGTACCAAACAAGGAAGTCGAAGTTCCAAAATGCTGCATTTGACAGAGAAAATCTATTTTTGTCTTCCAATCTAATTTATGACTTGTCAGGTAAGTACAGCTGGCTTACATCTTTAACATTTTTATACAGTCTGTTATGCACTATGGTTTTAGATGTATGATAATTTGTACAGTGGTTGAATACCAGGTATGCCTTAAGCAGAACAAATTTTTTTTCTATATAGTTATTTGCCTTAATAAATATGTAATATAAATTTAAGCAAACTTCTATTTGTAAACTACAAAGAAAAAAATGATCATTTTGTGGAGTTTGTATTTTGCAAACTCAAAGTGAGAATTAAGTTTTAAATTAAAATCCCGACTTCACTACTTCACAGGATGGTTATAAGGGTATTTTGAGTTAGTGTGGTTGTGACCTGGCACATGGACAGTGATGGGTAAATGGAAGTTATTCTTGGAAGCATATCCTTAGAGCAATAGCTTCCTGCTTGGACCTCTGACTCTGCCCTAGGTGAATTTCCTTCTGTCTCATTTTGTCATCACATCACCTTTACCTGTTCATGCTTGGTGAATTCTTTGCAAGCTTATTATTGTTTTTATTACATTTATCGAGCACACACTGTAACTAATCATCTTAGATTGCTCATCATTTTTCCCTCACGATAAGACTATAGGTAGTATTTATTGTTTCCACTTGACAGATGAGGACAGTGAGGCTTAGAGATGTTGTGCAGAAGAAGAGGGACAATTTATCCCAAAGCTGTGAAGACTGGCCTGGAACTTGGATCAGAATGAATCTGACACCCTTGTTCTCATCAAATGAGTGATTTGGGAACTTTAGTGTCCATAAAAATCAACTGCAGTGTATTCAAAGTACAGATTTCTGAAGCTCACCCTCTCAGATTCTGATGTGATGGCTCTGAAGTAGGTCAGAAGAGTCTACCTTTAGAACAAGATCTCCAAGAGACTTCTCTCCATGAGTGGTCCTCAAACCACAAGTTTACAGGTGGACCTCAGGTAGCTGAACTGCCTCTTTAGGGTTTCTTATCTACTCCAGTTTCTCTGGTGGAAGGATGGAATGGCACTGCTACCTGAACGTCTCTGCCTCTGCCCCACTGCCAGGATCATGGTTGCCCTTTCCCGGCTTCCTACTTTTTCAAACAACTCCTTAATTATTTGAGCACCCCACTGATCTGATCCCCCTTTGAACCATACGCACTGACTATGTGTAGAGAGTGCACAAACTAGCCTTGTTCATATCAGTATCTTCTGTGCACTGTGCATATACCAGAAGATCAACAAATGTTCATGATTGTGTTTATATTGTGTGAATATCTATTTAGTCCTCTTCAATTTGTGTGTTTGATTTTCCTTAACTAGGTTGGAAGATGCCTGAGGAAAGGGATTGGCCTTCCGTTTCCTCTGTATTACCTAAGAGCTCTCCATATTTTGCAAATGTTCAGTAAAGACTGTTGACTTACTCAGATATAATAGAAAATGTGTAGTACATCTTCTAGACATTCAAAGGTCACCACTATTATTTCATAAATGGTGGGATTTGTGTCTCCGGAAATCATGTGAACATTTACACGTGGTTTTCCATCTTAAACCTACAGAGGGGAGGAAACAACAACAAAAATAACCCAATTTTAGTCTCAGAGGTAAAATATCTCATTACTAATATTTAACTAAGGTAAAATAGTCAACATTCTTTGGTTTGCATAAAGAAATGTTTAAACAAGATTCCTCAGGTTACAGTCAGATGGTCAAACCTTTAAAAACAAATGTGTGCACACAAATAGGCAGGCATGATTTACGTCAAAATGCAACTGCTTGTGGGCTGTTTCTACTTCTATTTCTTTATAGAATTTCAAGGTTTTTCTAAACTTTAGATCAGCTCAAATAGGCCTTTCGTCCTTCAGCAGAAAAGTCATCATCAAAGACAATTGTTGAGATTCATGATGTTCAGTCAAATAGAGAGGGAATTATACAATAAAATGCCTGACTTTAAGGAGTTTACAATCTAATTGGCATGACAAATGTGCACAAATAATAGAAAATGAACCATTATTTGTGTGAGAAATTTCCAGAATCTTAAAGATTATCTAGTTCAAATATCTCACTTCTCCGATAAAGGAGTTGGAAGAAGAGATATTGAGAAATAAAGTAGTACAAGGTCATGGAGAATGTTAAATGTTAAAGGCATAGCCTGAACTAAATTCTTGATTTTTTCCCCTCTTATTTATGAACTCATTTTAAGCCACAATAAAACCTAAACTAAAAAAAATATGAATTTTGCCAAAGCTTTCGTAACTTGATGGGGATGGCCAGGGCTAGAAGACTTGTCAGATCATATCAAGGTGTGAGCATCTCAAGACTGCAGCTACTGGCATCAGTATCATCTGAACACTAAATAAAAATGCAGAATTCTAGACTTGCCCCAGGCCTAGTAGTTAGAATTTGCATTTCAATCTCATCTCCTGGTGAGCCCTATGGGGAGTCAAGTTTGAGTAGCATCTCATGTATCAAGTTTCTATGTAAGTGTAGGTCTATGTCTGGTTTATTTATCCTGTCCCATTGGTGTATTTGTCTACAACTATTTTAATAAATATGCAACCACCTTGTTTTAGTTCTGAGATGTTTATTATACATATTGATATTTTGTAGAGAAAATTCCCCTGATAGCATTCAGGACATGCTACCCCATAATATATTAAGTTTAAGAAATTCAAGAAAATGACAAAAACAGGAAGATCACTATCTGCTTCTCCAATCCTTCTTCCCTGAAGCAGGTCTTAAAATATAGGAAGGATTATCTTGCCTTCCCCTGATGCAGGTCATCAGACCCTCATGTGAGTGGTCCCCTCCTTATACTTGGAGGAAAGGAGGATCCTGTGTCCAAAGACACAGGATGGTTGACAAGAGTCTGAAGAAACAGGCATTGCTAAGATTTTCTCAGTTTCTTTCATCAGCTCATATCCTTTTTGCCCTACCATTTTCTCCATGATTACCCAGTCTTCATCAAACCCAGCATCAAAATAAACAAATTTAACCATTTCTTTAAGTGTTCATGTTCTTATGAAGGTTCTGTGTCACATAAAACATTATGTAGATCTGAATGCTTTTCTCTTATTAATTTGTCATTTGTTATGGAGAAATCAGTCCTGAATCTAAGATGGGTGAAGAAAAAGATAATGTTTTCTCCCTTGTATTTGACCATATTGTTCTTCATGTTAAATGGTGTCAAATAGATAAACATGCAATTTTATTCTTTAATGTAAATTTTAGAGTAAATGTGTTAAGTTGCATGCAGATCCTTAAGGGGGTTTGATTACTGTGTATTGACATAGATATCTTTACGTGTCATAACAAGAATTGATGTCCTTATGATAGTGTGTTGTCCTTAGTCTCTTTCTTTAATTTGATAATTTTTAACTCTGTTGGTATCCATCATTGGATTGAATTAATCATCATTTGAATTTATAATATAACTCCACCAAAAAGATTATTTCCACTTACTTGGGGGTATTTATAGATCACAGTCCCTGTATAGCCCAGATAGTTTAATAGTAGTATTTTTAATGTGCCAAGGAATGCTATAAAGGGTGTGAATGACTCTAGGGACAATATTTAAACTATGGGAGTGGAAAAGACAGTCCAGGTTAGAGTTGTCTGATAAAATATAGGACACTTGATTAAATTTGAACTTGAGATAAACAATCCTTTTTTTATTGTAAATATGTTTTATGCAACATTTTTGAACTTGTCAAGGTACCAGTAGACCAACTTAAGTATAAAAGAAGATATTTTTGTGACTCCAACAGGTAGGGCAAATGGAATGCCAGTCAGGTCATACTGGCTCATGAGAGATCTGATTGTTAAATCTTCAAGAATTTTGTGAATCAGTTGTTAAACTACTAGTGACTCAAAATTGGTCATAGTGGGTGCTTTTGCACCAGAAATATATAGGTGGATACTACAAATTAGGCATCCTTCTTACCCCTTACTCAGTCATTTAACATCTATCAGGACACCAGTGGATAAAGCTAAATTGGTCAAATTATGAAGGTCTTCAGTTTCATTCTAAGGAATGGACACCTACTGAAGAAGGTGGACAACACAGCTAGATAATTAGATCAGGAAGATTAATCTGATAACAGTGGGTTTGTGAGATCAATTAAAGTACAAGAGATTGGGTCAGGGAATTGTTATAATAACCCAAGTTTGTGGTGAGGAGACTTGAATAAGAGAGATGACAGGCGAGAGGAGAGAAGTTGAATGCTAAGAACATCAGAAAATGAAGAATTTGAATGATTTGTGACTGATTTATTTTCTCCCAAATCTCTCCATGTGGAGAAGTTTGAGTACAAAGTCTCAAGCCTAAGATAGAGGAAAAATGGTGGTGTACTTAGCAGATAAATGATAGTGGTGAGGGAATTCCATTTGGCAATGGATGAGGTAGTAGAGGCTGTAAACCGATTAGCTCTCTGATGGACACGGTGTCAAGAGAGAAGGACAAAGGAACATATTAACGAATAAAAGCCACTGGTATATTTTTCGATATTTTCTCAATGCCATGTTTCATTGTATAATTTATATACAATAAATGAATAGATTTTAGTTCTGACAGTTTTGAGACATGTCTTATCCACCACTCCACATCTTAAAGAAGACATAGAGCATTTCTGAGAGTAAAAGTGTTTCCTCTTGTCTCTTCCTGGTTCCCTCCAGCCCTAGAGATAACCACTGTTCTGATCTCCATTATTATAGATAAATTGTACCTGTTATTGAACTTAATTTAAATGAAATCATAAAGTATATTTTCCTTTGTGTCTGGCTTCTTTCATTCAGCATAAAGATTTTGAGATCTACCTATGTTATCATATATATGAGCACTGTTTTTAAATTGATGATCACAGTTTACTATATAAATATATCACAATTTGTTTATCGATTTTTCCTATAGATGGGTATTTGGGTTGTTTCAATTTGGGGGCTATTATAAATACGAGTGCTATAAAATTTTTCACACAAATATTTTTGTAGACATGTGGCTTCATTTCTCTAGAGTATATAACTAGAAATGGAATTATTGTGTAATAGGTTAGATATATGCTTATCTTTAAAAGAAACTCCAAACAGTTCTTGAAAATGATTACCCTGTCACTAGCAGGGTATAAGAGTTATAGTTACTCTATGTTTTTACCATTTTGCTAATATTTTTTATTCACATTCATGAAAAATATTGGATATTTTTTGGTACATTTTCTTTTCTTTTCCTTTTTTGTGTATGTCCCTGTGAGGTTTTTGTATCAGGGTTATAATGGCCTCATACATTTTTTTTTCCTCTATATTCTGAAAGCGTTTGTGTAGAATTGATATTATTTCTTCTTTAAATTTGTGGCAGAATTCAACAGTGAAGCTGTCTTAGCCTTGTGTTCACTTAATGAGAAAATGTATATTTGTAAATTTAATCTCTGTAATACTTATAGAACTATTACATACTCTATTTTGGGGAAATCAGTTTTAGTAAATTTATGTTTCATGGAATAGGTCAATTTTAATCTAAGAATTTAGGTGTTTGTTTTCAGCTAAGATTTTTAGAATTTATTTGCATGAAGTTGATTATAATATACTCTTCTTATTTTCTTACTGTCTGTAGGATCTCCAGTGATATTCCTACTTTCATTCCAGATATTGGTAATTTTGTTTTCTTTCTTTTTTTTGGCCTTAATCAGGTTTGTCACAGTTTTATCAATTTCATTAACTTTTTTCATAGAGCACACTTTTGACTGCTGATTTTATCAATTCTTGATTTTCTATCATATTGCTGTCAACTTTTTATTATTTCATGTATTCTATCTACTCAGTTTAATTTGTTTTTCTTTTCCGTCTTTTAAAGATAGAAGCAATTTTTTTTTTTTTTTGAGTTGGAGTCTCACTCTGTCACCCAGACTGGAGTGCAGTGGCCGCTCCCGGCCACCGCAGCCTCGACCTGCTGGGCTCTGGTGATCCTTCCATCTCAGCCTTCCAAGTAACTGGAACTACAGGCGTGCGCTACCACTTTCGGCGAATTTTTTGATTTATTGTAGAGATGAGGTCTCGCTTGCCCAGGAGGGTCTCGAACCCGTGGGCTCAGGCAATCCACTCACCTCAGCCTCCCAAAGTCGCAGGATTACAGGCTGAGCCACAGAGCCCGGCTGATAGAAGCAATTTTAAATGATTTATTTAGACCTTTTTTCTTTTCTAATGTAAGCATTTAAAGTTATAAATATTTCTGTAATCACTACTTTATCAATAATTCACACATTTTGAAATATCATGTTTTCCTTTGCATTCAGTTCAAAATATTTTCAATTTCTCTTGTAATTTTTTCTTTGACCCATGGGTTGTTTAGAAGTGTGTAGTTTAATATCTAAATATCTGGAGAATTTTCTAGTTTTTCATCATTGATTTCTAACATAATTCCTCTGTGATCATCAGAAAACATACTCTGCGTAATTCTGTTTCTTTTAAATATATTGAGATTTGTTTTATGGCCCAGCTTATGATCTTGGTAAATGTCCCATATGAACTTGACAAGAATGTATTTTGCTATTATTAGGTGAAGTGTCTCATACAAGCCAGTTAGATCTGGTTGCTTAGGACTGTTGTTCACGTTAGTTATGTCATTACTGACTTTAGTCTTCTTGTTCTATCAACTAAGAGAAGGGTATTTAAACTTCCAACTATTATTGTGAATTACTCTATTTCTTTTTGTAGTTCTGTCACTTGGGCTTAATGTATTTTGAGGCTCTGCTTTTAGAGACATAAACACTTTTAGGACTGTTAGCTCTGTTTAAGGAAGTCACTGTTTTACTATAATTGAATTAGCTTCTTTATCCCTGGGAACATTACTTATGCTGAATGATATTTTATGTGATGTGAGTATAGATACTCTAATTGTCTATGATTAGTGTTCTTGTGGTATATCTTTTCCTCCCGTTACTTTTATCCTACCTGCATCATTATTTTAAAAGTGGATTTCTTGTAGACAACATATTGTAAGTTACTTTTTAAAAATCAGGTTGGTCTTTGCACTTTTATTGCTGCCTTCTTAAAAATGAGGGTATTTAGACCATTGACATTTTAAAAACAGCTTTATTTAGATATGTGGCATACAAGGCAATTTATTCATTTAAAGTGCACAATACAAAGTGTTCTAGTATATTCGAAGGGCTGTCCAACCATCATCACAGTATTATTTTGGAAGCACTATACACATTTAGTATAAATATCAGCATGATTTCTTTTTTTTATATAAATTTTATTTTTATTTTTTATTTTTTATTTTTTATTTTTTGAGTTGGAGTCTCACTCTGTCACCCAGGTTGGAGTGCAGTGGCCGCTCCCGGCCACCGCAGCCTCGACTTGCTGGGCTCCGGCGATCCTTCTGCCTCAGCCTTCCAAGTAGCTGGAATTACAGGCGCGCGTTACCACGCCCGGCTAATTTTTTGATTTATTGTAGAGATGAGGTCTTGCTTGCTCCGGTGGGTCTCGCACCCGCAGGCTCAGGCAATCCACTCACCTCAGCCTCCCAAAGGTGTGGGATTACAGGCTGAGCCACCGAGCCCGGCTGGTGTCCATCTTTCTTAATCTTCTTGTTCATGGGACAAAAACCGAAGTTTACTGATTTAAACTGAGAGTGGAATTTAAAACTCCCACAACACTAGTCAGATGGGATTAGATGTCATACTGTCTCATTTTACTTTAATTGCCTTTTAAAAGGCCTTATCTCTAGTTAAAAAACCCGCGGGCTCAGGCAATCCACTCACCTCAGCCTCCCATGGCATGGGATTACAGGTTGAGCCACCGAGCCCGGCTAGCATGATTTCATTCCAATCTATCATCCAGCTCTTTGTTTCCTTTTAGTCTTATGGGTTTTATTTGCCTTTTCTCTCTTTTTAAATTAAGCATTTGTTAGTGTTCCGCTTTTATCTTCACTATTGTGTTATTAGTGTACTAAATGATCATCAGCCACACTTTTTGTGTTGCCATTTTAATGATTACTCTAAACGCCATATATGATATGCATCTTTATCTATCACAATCTTCAAATATTATACCATATTACACATAAGACCCTCATAAAATATACTTTCATATTTATTCTTTCTTTCTGCTATTGATGTCATATGTCATATACTTTAAGTATGTGCATACGTATGTATATTAAACTCCACACACCTTTTAATTTTTTTCCTTTTTAATAGACAATTATCTTTCTTCCTTTTTCTCAAGCCCTTTACATCTTTCTATATTTTCCCCATGCTCACAAAATTCTATATCTCTATATCTATCAACTATATATCTATGTATCTATCTAAAGGAATTTTAATATTTGTTCAGTTCTGTGGGAAGCTATATACGATTCAATAAATGTGACTGATACTAATGTCTATGCATCAGAAAGGCAACTTTCCTCAAAAATAAACTTGTATGGGTAGGTAACTGAAAATAATTAGATGGTGCTAGTTGAATAAATAACAGTTTATTCATAAAATGAGGTAAGTGCTATGTGTACTAAATGTATTATCATATACGTATGCTATCTGCTACTTTCACACTTGAAACAAAAATAATTTTGTAGGACACTTTGTGTCAAGTAACAGAGCAAGCATAAAGAAAAAAAAGGGGGAGGAGAAAAATTAGGGATGACTAGAACTGACTGCAATGCCACCATGACTCATTTTATTATTCCTCTGCACTTCTTTTTGCATGCCAGCCTCAAACTCTGAAATTTGTTTACCTCCAGTGTGTGGAATGTGGTTGTTGGAAACTCTTGGTTGACCTGCTAGTTTGGATTCAGTTGTTAACAGCTCTGTGACTAGAAAGGAAACAACTCTTCCTTATGATAATTTGAAAAAATCCCATGAAAAGGTTCTCATTTTCCTGGCTCATCATATGGTTATCTGTGGACCAAACACTGTGGCCAGGAATGTAAATTCTTGCAGGAGAATGGCGGTTTTAATTTGAATATGGATTGAGTGTGAAGAAAGGAGATAATTTTCTCCCAAGTATTATTGAGCCTATAGATATTTATATTTTTATCAGAGGTAAATTTACAGGGTCCTTTTGATGAAATTCTGCATTTTTTAAAGTGATTTTTCAAATTCTGTGATGACTAGTCAAGATATGGCAGACTTTTGGAACAGACTTTATAAATGTCAGTAAGATTGCTTGATAAGTAGGACAGCAGTACGTAAAAGATTGAATGTATAATTGATGGTTGCTTTGTTTAAATTTGGCCTAGTTGTAGTAGTGACCCTTTCAGCCCACTATAAATCCCTTCACCTCAAACTTTCACTAGAGGTGCAGTGCCCATGAAGTTTGTACATGGGTTTGTACTCTTTGAAACTGACCCTGTAGTTATAGCCAATTGGCCCAAGTGTAGACACCCAATTCAAGCTGGGGCAATCAGAGAGAATCTGATTGGGGAAATTTGAAATTTGGGGTTTCAGAAATTTGAAATTTGGAGTTTGGAGATAATTAATCACTGTCCGAAGTTGGAACTATAACAAATAAACCATAGCTGCCAGAAGTATGGTTTTACAATGTGAATGAAATAGCAGGGAAAGCCAGTGTGAAAAGAGAAAGGAATGAGACCAGTTGAGGAAAGATGCAGAAGCAGAAAAAATGTCATGCCATAGTTCCATTCCTTATTCTAGGCTTGTCTGCATTCTTTTCCTTGGGGTCTCTGAGACATACAATGTATCCCTTAAAATTCATTTCTCCTTTTGTTTAGGCTGGCTGGAGAGGACTTCCCTTTCTTGTGATCCAAGAGCCTAAACCAAAACTTCAAATATGTAGTTTTGGAAGAACTTAAATATTTGTGAGTTCAAGTATTAAGTGTCGATAAAAGGTATAAAAGCTATCATTCAATTTTATTATCCTGGTTCATAACAAGTTTTGGTATTTTTGGACAGCATATAATCTATTAGGTAAAATATTAAATATATACAAAATAATACTAATTAGTCCAGCTTGAGAAAGAGAACATTAATAATCTGAAAAATTCCAGGGCTCCTCGATTTCATCATTCTTCCTGCCCCAGAGGTAGTCACTAGACTGAATTTTGTCTCTATTATTTGTTTCCTTTTCTTTATAATTTTATCATATCTGTATGTGCATATCTGAACATATAATATTTAGTTGTTTATGCTGCTGAACGTTATTTATTTATTTTTTGCTGAATTTTGTGTTTAAGAGACTAATTACATTTTAGGTGTGCAATTATAATTTATTCATTTTCACTGCTGTATAGACTCTTCACTTACAATTATGACACAGTTTATCCTTCCTTCCTTCCACGAGTAGTTAGGAGTGGAATTTCTGTGTTATCAGACATAAACATATTTTAGTCTTTAGGTAATACTAAGTTAGACTCAGAGTGGTTGTATTACAAGTGAATAAAAATTTCCTTTGCTCTACAATTTTGCCATTTCTTGGTGTTCTATGACTTTTTCGTTATTTTGTCAAACTGGTGGATATGAAATTGAATCTCTTTTTTCCTTTAATCTAACAAATCTTCATTAGGTGCCTAATATGTACTAGGGATAGAGGAGTGACTCAAACAAAAAAGACAGACAAATAAGCAACACAAATTTCCAAACTCTTCCCTTCATGGAACTTACATTTCAGTGGGGAATACACCCACAAAATAAAATAGAAATGAAAGTTATCTTGTACTTTGGTGACTGATAAGTACTAAAGAGAAAATTAACACGTAGAGCAGGACAGGGTAGTGTTGGTGCTGGGGTAGGGCTGAAGTTCACTAGAGTGGCAAGGAAAGCCTCTCCGAGAGGGTGGTGGTTTGAACAAAGGAGGTGAAGGAAGTCATGTGGAAAGCACGGTTTTTGTTTTGTGTATCGATCAGACTTCAGTCAGGAAAACACAGCCATGATAATTGTCATGGAATACAAGTATCATCACGGAATTAGACTTCACACAAAAGTGGGAGGACCCAGAAAGATGCAGACCTTGCAGGGGGTTGAGCCATCGAGATGGAGTCACTAGCTAGCCTCCTTACACGCTGGCACAGAAGACATGTCAAAGCTTGCAGGATAACTGGAAAGCCAGCACATCCTGTGGAGGAAGTGGAACCATAAAGAGAGAGTTTGAAGAAGCATGTGGGAAGCATTTGTGAAGTGTGGGAACTACCTTGGTGGAACTGTAGCCAAATATCTGGATGGGGGCTTAGTGGCAGAGCCAGGGGTGAAGAAGAATTGAACACCGCTCTTGCCTAGGCTGGACCTTGCGGGGCATCTTTCTGTCTGTCACTGTACTGGTTCACTAAACTTCAGAGAGGTACACTCATTATCCACATCCACCTTTTAAATCTTGTGCAAATTCTTTTGACCAATTCTAAACTGTTACAATTCGAGGACAGGAACTCTGGGAAAGGTAGCTCCCAACATAACGAAGTTGGTACAACATAATCCAGCACATCTAGTGATGAATGAATTTGTGCATACTTGTATGTATTTATTGGTCATCATTGTTTCCTCTCCGGCAAAATGCCTAAGTTCCTTGCCTATCTTACTACTGGATTATTGATTTTTTTCAAAAATGGATTTTTAGGAGTTTTAAAAATATCTTGGTTTAAATATATATATTTATGTATTAATTTATTCAGACAGGGTTTTGCTTTGTCCCCCAGGCTGGAGTGCAGTGGCATGATCATAGCTCACTGCAACCTCAACCTCCTAGGCTCAAGGGATATTCCCATCTCAGCCTTCCAAGTAGCTGGGATTACAGGCCCACACCACCATGCTAGACTAATATTTGGGGTTTTTAATTTTTTTGTAGAAATGGGATCTCTTTATGTTTTCTAGGGTGGAAAACTATCTTGACTACCACCCTTAGTCTATTATATGTGTGGCAAATAAGTTGTCCCAGTTTATGGCTGGCAATGTCACCTTTAATATGACATCCTTTGAAGAATAAAGTTCTTTGTTTTAATGTAATTTCATTTATCATTTATTTTTCTTATACACTTTTTGTATACTTTTTAAGTAATTCTTCTTTAATCAAAGGCATACATTTATTCTTTTACAATCTCTTTTAATAATTTTATGTTTATCTGTATAATACCAGCAATTAACTTTTGTAAATAGTGTAAGATTAAGATACAATGTCACTAAATTTTTACCATATAAATAGCTAATTGTCCCAGTACCATATCTTAAATAGCCCATCCTGTCCTTACCGATTTTCCCTGACTGCTCTTTCATAAAACAGTTTTTATATACAATTATGGTTCTGTTTCTGAATTCTCTAGTTTATTCCATTTTTTGTGTGTGTGTTTGTCTGTTAACACTATATTATTTTTATTATAGCTACATAATGTTTTGCTATCTAGTAGATAAAGTCTTCCCAACTTGTATTTTTTTCAAGAGTATTCTTGGTTCTTTGCACTTCTCTATATTTTTAAATTATCTTGATTAATTGCCCAAAAAAATCCTATGGGATTTTATTGAAATTGTTTAAAATATCTAGGTCACTTAGGGGAAAATTGCATATATTTTATTATTGACTTTCTATTAATGAATGTGGTATCTCTTTTAGTTAATATAGCTCTCAATGTATTTCAGTAGCATTTTATAACTAATACAAGTCTTACATATATTTTTATACCTTTCTTTCTAGGTGCTTTATCATTTTTCTTGCTGTAGTAAACACTATGAAAATTATATATATAATATTTTTCTTACAGTTTTTCTTATAATTTTTTGTTTTTATATAGAAATGTGATTGCTTTTGATGTTATACCCAGAAAACTTGCTAAACTTTTAGATTGATTCTCATAATTTATATGGAAATTCTTCTGAATTTTTCAAGTAAACAATCATGTCATCCATCCTTCCTTCCTAGGCTTTATTCCTTTATTTTTTTTTTCTTGTCATACTGCAGTCTCCAGGTTTTTCAGTGTATCTTTGAACTGATGAGGTGAAAATGAGTGTAGGTATATTGGTTTTGAAGCGTTTAATATTTCACCACTAAGTAAATAATTTGTTGCCCATATTTTTTGTAGATGCCCTTTTTTAGTTTAAAGGGACCTTATTCTATTTTTTGACTCATGAAAATGTGTGCTAAATTTTACCAAATAAATTTTATGCGTCTATTGAGTTGATCATTTTTTTCAACTTTTATTTTTTTATTTCTATTTTAAATAGTGATAAGGTCTTCTTGTGTTGCCCGGGCTGCTTTCAAACTCCTGGTTCAAGTAATCCTTCCACCTCAGCCTCCCAAAGTGCTGGGACTACAGACATTAGCCTCTGCACCTGGCTATTTTTCCCTCTTTTAAGCTATTAATGAGGTAAATTATATTAACATATTTTCTAAAATTAAACCAACTTTGCATGTCTGGGATAATCTCTGCTTAGTTATAGGGTATTATATTTCTAATATGTTGCCATATTTCAATGTTAATGTTTTGCTTAGAGTTTTTGTTATTATATATGACTAAGATTACCTTGTAATATACCTTTTTTTTACTATTCTTATCTATTTTGTTGTTTCAAGTATATTAGCCTCACACAATAAATTGGGGAGAGTTTTCTTTTTTTGCCATTCTTGAAATAATTTGTGTATGCTCATATTAGTCTTTCTTTGAATTTTAGAAGGAACTCTCCTGTAAAGTTATTGATCCCTGATGTTTTTATTTTGGAAAGATATTTGCCTTTATTATTTATTTTTATGGTATTATCCATTTTTTCTATCTCTTTATGAGTTGATTTTGGTGGCTTGTATTTCTTCAATATCTTACCCATTTCATATAAATTTTCAACGTTTGTTGGCATAAAATTGTTTATTTCCTTTGTCATTTCTCAGAAGTATCTATAGTTATGTTCCAATTTTCATTCTTAACACTGTTTACTTAGGATTTACTTCTTTTCTCCTGACAAATCTTGACAGAATTTTGTCAGTTTCATGAGTTTTTTTAAAGACCAACTTTTGACATTATTGATTACTGATATTTTTGTTTTCTATCTCATTAATTTCTGCTTTTGTCTTTGTATCTTTTGTTTTCTTTTTTTTTTTCTCCTTAATTTTTAGGGTTTTTAAAATTCTTTTTATTTTTATGTGACTTAAGTCAATACATTTTTCCTATACATTAATCTGTCTCCATCCCACAATTTTTGGCTTTCAGTTTTCTAATTTTCATTGTGTTTTATACTTTGATTCATGAATTATTTAGAAATGTTTTAACATTTCCAGCTGTATAGAGTTTTATTAGCTATCTTTTTGTAATTGTTTCTTACATTATGTTTATTGTGAGAAGTGAAAATAATTTCATAATAGCAACTCTTTAATGGTTTGTGGCAGTTTGAGATAGCATGTGATCAGTTATTTTTTAAATGTCTCAAATATGCT
>CAUYQG010067654.1:0-13068 GCA_963574415.1 Tarsius wallacei | reverse complement strand
GCAGTGGCTGCTCTTGGCCACCGCAGCCTCGACATGCTGGGCTCTGGCAATCCCTCCGCCTCAGCCTTCCTAGTAGCCGGAGTTACAGGCATGCGCTACCACGCCCGGCTGATTTTTGATTTATTGTAGAGATGAGGTCTCGCCAAGTTGCCCAGGCGAGTCTCGAATCCGCGGGCTCAGGCAATCCACTCACCACAGCCTCCCAAAGCGTGGGATTACAGGCTGAGCCACCAAGCCCGGCTCATTTTGGTATCTTTGAAGCTGAAGTTTTGAGCATAAAATTTGCATGAGAAGAATACTGCAGAAAGGTTGAGTATTAGATGGTTGTATAATTACCTGTATCATATTAGTTACTATCCAAACAGTTGCCTGATTGGATAATTAGTGGGATTCCTAACACCTCGGACTTTTATTCAATCAGTATCTGCAGATGTGACTAAAAAGGCTCCTGAGTCCACATACATTCAGTCCTGAGCTTTGCATGACAGATGGTATTGCAGTATCTTTTTCAGTTTTCATCTTCTTTTACATTGTGTTGGGGCTATTAAGGAATTCCTGTCACTTGTGCATTACCTTTGTGCATTGCATAAAGCATGCCATCCACAGTATTTCATGTCTACAATAGCCCTCTTGACTGTGACTCCCTTAGATAAACTTAGAAACTCTTTTAAAGCTTTCTATTTTATTTCACTGAAATACCAAATTACTACTTGTGGCTCACTCAAGGTGGTTCCTTAGTAACATTATTATTATTACTATTTGCAGGATTCCTTTTTGTTGGGTTCTAGTCTGGTCTGTCAGCTGCTATCTTTTCCCAACTGCCCTTGCTCTGCTATGTTATAAGAAAGTATGCTTCAAAATACCTGAAATTTCCAAAAGGCAGCAAACCTGTTTTGTTTTTTCCCCCTTCCTGTTATCTCCATAACCTTAGGTTCTTGAATTTTAAAAAAATGACATTCTTGGGAAATATTGTAGCAAATTGCAAGTTATATTTCAACATTTTCTTTTCTCAGGAGAGGCCATCTCTGCAATCTGCAGTGAAATCTTCTAGGGAGTCTTTCCAATACTGTTATGGAAAATAGGCCACACAAGAATTAGACCACAATGGAAAGATCCTTCTGGTAAATAGCCTTCCACTAACTTAAAAAGGACAACATCACTTTAATTAAAACAACCTTGAAACTATCCCAGCTCCTTTCCATCATACATAGTAAGAGGTGTTTAGTGAGCTCTCCTGTAGAAGTATATACAATTAGTACTAAAGCACTTAAAAAGTTCCAAAAGAAAAAATCTGGTTTCCAACTGACAAAACAGCTACTAATCCAATGATTTTCTATAGTAGATGAAAATATCTGGTGAATCTTCATTTCTTTTAGTCTCCTTAGAATGGATCTACTATCTTTACCTTGATGTATCAGCTAGTGTTTGCTACATAACAAATCACCCCAAAACTTCGTGGCTGAGCCATCTATCTATCATCATACACAGTTTAGCAGATCAAAATTTGGGCTGTACTCAGCTCTAGTTCTGCCAGTCTAGTTCCTAGTGTGTTTGCGGTCAGCAGTTAAATTCTGGTTAGGCTGGAGGCTGGATGATTATTCTCTGAGGCACCTTGAATCTCCTGCATGTGGCCTATCCATCTCCAGGAGGCTAGTCTGGGCATGTTCAAATGATGGCAGGTTCAAAAGCAGCAAGGGGGCAATCTCCAATGTGTGAGTAATGTTCTAGTCTCTCCTTGTGTCACGTTTTTTCTACTATCTTTTTAGTCAAAACTAGGCACAGGAGTAGCCAATGAGCAAGGGTATAAAGAATGAAAAAATTAGGACCATTACTGCAATAAATTCAATGCACTTAGTTTTTTCCTTCTGCCTCCTTTAATGGCATTTCCTAGACAATGAATTTGCCCCTGGATGGCACTTTTATCAATGTCACAACATAAAAAGTTTGAATATCTTCTGCTATATGATATATTGACCTATCACTCTTGAATGGATGCTAACCACTTCTCACAAGATTCCAGATGTTTAGACTAAATCTTATATAGTCACTGCCAATACTAACAAAACCAAAAATATTTAGGCAAATAAATAGTTTTTGATGTCTACATTTGCCAGCAAAACAACAACAAACACCAGGCTGATGGCACCTCTATCCTTTCCTTCTCCATTTCTTCCCCAGCTAAACTTCTTATCACTCAACTGAGGATACCAGCTATGTTGATCAAATCAAACCCAGAGGAATTTGGCACTAAGTGAAAATGGGAAATCAACTACCACCCACACTTTCTTACTTGGCAGCTGCCAAGAAAAAAAAAGCTGGAGGGGGGGTACTTCTCAATTCATTGTTTTAGAGTTTGGAGCTGCTTTCAATGGTGGTAATATAACACCCACCCCCTCCACCCTATCCTATCCAAATACCCAAAAGCAACAGCAGAAAAAACTATTATACCAGTGACCTCACATAACCCCAAATTGCTATTCATACACATAAAACAAGACCATGCTTCAATGTCTTGAATTCAACCTAATGACTAATTTTGTATAATTTTATGTCTAGTCAGGTCCTTCCTACACTGAAGATAAATTATTCTTTCATAGGAAATAGTAAGTATTCTGGAATGTCCATTCACCTCTCAATACTGTTTGTCTTTTGCAGAATCTTTCATTTCATAAAAATGTTTCAGAGAAAACTTTGTTGTCCTAAGTTTATTAAAATAATTTTGATTTAGCTTCTTGTTTAGGTCATTGATAATATGAAACAGTTAATATTAATACAAACATTATTAATTCTGCCATTGCAGGCTTTTCCTTAATTACAGCATGTCTAAATAACTAGAATTATTACTCAACCAGTATGTTCTAGTTGCCTGCTCCATGTTGAGTTGTAGATGGATCTATCGCTGTCCTCATGTACTAGCTTGCAGCCAAGCAGGGAAAGATGCACCAAAAGCCAAGAACACACACTAAAAATAGTTTAAATTATGATAAGTGCTATGTAGAAAGAACATTAGTGACTGAGATGGAAAATAACAAGAGAGTACCCTTTTAAAAAGTGTCAGAGAAAAGATCTCCAAGAGGTGGGAATTAAGCTGGGACTGGAAGAATTGGCAGGACCTAGCAATGTGAAGAATAGAGAAAGAGACTTCCTGTATGTGAAATGAGACAGAGAGCAAAAATAAGGAGTTTTCTATGGTCAAAGATCTGGAAAAATGCTATTGTGCCTTGAGCAACATGAGGAAGAAAAGAGGAACATAAGACTGGGTTGGAGAGTTGGAGAGGGGTGATGTCAAGCAGAACATCATAAGCTATGTTAAAAAGTTTGGATTTGATTCTCAATGAAATCATAAGACATTGGACGATAGTAAGCCTGAGAGAGACAAAATCTGACTAGTGTTTCTAAAGGATCTCTCTAACTGCTATACTGAGAATTTTAGCAAGTGCAAGAGTAGAAGCTAAGAGAATAGAGGAGACTATTGTTAAAAATAAAGGCAAGAGATGATAGTGATTTAAACCAGTATGTAGCAGTGGAGGTGTGAAAAAGTGGACATATTTTGCAGATTCCAATCACTTACTGGTGAATTAATGTAGTGGTCCTAGGGAAATACAGAGAAGTATCAAGGAGGATGTCTACACTGGGGGTTCAAAAAATTTGTAAGTGATATTATCACACTATGATGGAGAAAGGCAAGAATAGGTCAGGAGCCAATTGGTGGTAGGAGGACATAAGCATTCCATTTTGAACATGTCATCTTTGAGATATTTCTAAGACATCCAAATTCACCTTTCAAGCTGACAGTCAGATATAATGTCTAGTATTCACAAAAAATGTTAGATATAAGTGTGGGAATATATTTATATAGAAGCAAGTATATAATATATGAAAATTTATATATTATAAATAGTGAAATCATCATTATGTAGATGGCAATAAAGACATGTTGATGGATACTGTACCTTACAGAGTGATGTTAGATAAAGAAAATTATTCAATTCTCAGTCCGGAAAAACATTAAGGTTCAGCCATTCCTTTCCTTCTTAATGAATTTTCCTCTTTCATATTTTTAAATGAATTTTCTTTCCCCTTACTTTCGGTGTCATTTCTTTCTCTTCTTTAAGACATCCACTTTATCACCATCACTTAAATACAAACACACACACACATGCACACACATGCACACACACACACACACTGAACATACCCTAGGGATAATTTTGATTAATTTTGTGTACTTTCACTCTGTGCTTCATATATATATGAAATTGTAAAAATTTCCACAATTATGGGTAGTAATTTTGGTCTATGAGGATGACTACCAAATATATAGTCATTTTCACGGATGCTATTTTTCTTTTAATTTACTGGGACATTTAAAAACACATTTTAAAAGTCCTTTATTAAAAGTTTTTTAAAATATATATTTCTTTGGCTATGTTTCTTCAGTTTGTTGAATCCTTTACTGTCTGCTTTTAAATTATGGTTTATGATCTCATTTATCTCTGTGCGCCCCAGAGTGATGACAGCTGTCCTGTGACTGGTTCTTGTAGTCTGCTGAGGACACATTAATAGCTTCAAACCAGACATTTATGTTTACAGGGTATTTATGAGTATTTATGTTTATAGAGTTCTAGCTCATTGTGGGTGGTGCAATTCTGGGTCTTACATCTGCACCGGTAGCACAAGCCTGCGTCCCAGTTGTGCATGGGGGCTGCTGCTTCTGTTCTCTGTGCTAGAATGGAGCCTTATACCTTATCGCAAATATGAGCAGCTGGGTGTGGCTGTTTCCAGACAACTGATGCCGACTCCCTCCCCATGATTTTACAAGATCACACTGAGACTGGCCCCCATCCTGGAGAAAATGGTTCCATCTACATAGACATAGAGACCATAGGCCTGTGGCTACATGGCTGGAATATCCAATATAGTCTTCCTTTGGCTTTGTACTGTTGTCCCTGTCCCTTTATTATTATAGGCTTCTATTTGAACCTCCTAGTTTTATTTGTTTGTTTTTAAGACCTCTCCATTTCTAATATACAAAGACAACACTTTCTTGATTTTTAACATTGCTGTTTTTTTAGCCATGAAGAAGGTTTCAGTAGATGTTCACCCAGCCATCTTATCACTTTAAATTCAATTTTATTGAGGTATAATTTCCATAGGATAAACTACATCTGTTTACATTATACAAGCAGATGAATTTTGATATATGTAAGCACCCATAAAATCACCACTGCCATCAAGCTATATATCCATCATACATACTAGTTTCCTCATGGTCTTTTGCAACCATCCATTCCCAATCCATTCCATTCCCAGGCAATCTCTGATCTTCTTTTGGTTTGAATTTTCTAGAATATTATATAAATGGAATCATGTGCTATGCAATCTTTTGTATCTGGCTACTTTCACCTCCTTTCCTTTTTGCTGCTGGGTAATGTTCACATTTTGTTTATCCATTCAGCCTTTGATGGCATTTAAGCTGTCTTTATTTGGGGACTATTATGATTAAAGCTATGAACAGTCATGTACAATTCTTTATGTGAAAATATGTCATTACTACTCTTGAGTAAATATTAGGAGTGCATTAGCTGGTTTTTATGGTAGGTGCATGCTTAGTCGTACATTTAAAGCCAAGCTTAAATGTTCATAATCTTACCTTTACTAAAATGATTGTACTATTTTACATTCCCACCATCAGTATATGAAAGTTTCAGTTGCTCCATATCTTCATTTTGGTATAGATTATCCTTTAAATTTTACTTATTTTAATGAATGTGTAGACCATCTCATTATGGTTTTAATTTGCATTTTTGATGACAGATGAAGCCGAGGAAGTTTATCTTTTTTAAAAAATTCATTTGTCTAATCTAGATCTTTTTTGTTTCCTTGTAAATTTTAGTTAATTGCTTACCAATTGCTTTAAAAAAGATTCTGGCATTTTGGGATTTTCCTGAATCCATAGATAAATAGAAAAATCATTACCTTAGCAATATTAAGTTCATAATATGATATACCTCTCCAGTTCTGTAAGTATCCTTTAGTTTCTACCAGAAGTATCCTATAGTTTTTAGGGTACATGTCTTACAAGTTTTTGATAATTTGTTCTACATTATCTGAAAAACTTTGAATGAGGTTGATTTTTTTTAATGCTTGATAAAATTTACAATGAAATCATCTAACCTAGAATTTTCTTTGTAAAAAATTGTATTAACAGGTAAGAGTTCCTTAATCAATTTAGGAAAATTCAAATGTTTTCTTTGATCTGGTGTCAATTTTGGTAAGTTGCAATTTTTAAGAAATTTTGTTATTTAATCTAAGTTGTCAGATTTGTATAAATTTTTAATTTTGTTACCTTATTACACTTCTCATGTTTATAGGATTTATAGTAATAGTTTCCTTCTCTCTTATGATTATGCTGGTCATGTTCACTCTACATATTTTGTAATAATAAGTTTCTAGGGCCTTAGAAATTTTGCCGATCTTTTTTTTTTTTTTTTTTTTTTTTAGTTGGAGTATAAAACTGTAACCCAGAATGGAGTGCAGTGGCCGCTCCCAGCCACCTCAGCCTTGACCTGCTGGGCTCCGGCGATCCTTCCGCCTCAGCCTTCCAAGTAGCCGGAACTACAGGCACGCGCTACCACACCCGGCTAATTTTTTGATTTATTGTAGAGATGAGGTCTCGCTTGCCCAGGGGGGTCTCGAACCCACGGGTTCAGGCAATCCACTCACCTCAGCCTCCCAAAGCGCGGGATTACAGGCTGAGCCACCGAGCCCGGCTCGATCTTTTTAAAGAGTGAAATTTCACCATTTGTATGCCTTCTATTTGATTAGTTTTTGCCTTTATTCTTTTTTTATCTTACATTTTGCATATATTTTTATCTTTTCTTCTCTCATTTTGAAGTTGAAACTTAAGTCATTAATTTGAGAACTTCCCTTTTTTTCCTACTACAAGCATTAATGCTATATATTTCCTCTATTCATTGCTTTAGCAGATTCCACAAATTTTGCTATAGTTTTATTATTCTATTTGTAATACTTTTGGATTCAATTTATAATTTCCCTTTTAAAGCATTTATTATTTAGAAGAATGGTGTTATCTAATTTCCAGACATTAGATGATACACACACACACACACACACACACACACACACACATACACACAAAGAGAGAGAAGGAGAGATTTATACTTTAATTCTGCTGCTTTAGATAATTTATATTGTTTGATTTTGATTTTAATTGTAGCATGTAGTCTTAGTAAATGTATCATATGTACTTGAAAAAAATGTGTATTATGTAGTTACAGACTGTAGTGCTCTATAAATATCAATTAGATCAAGGTGGTTAATAGTGTTAAAAAATCACCTGCCTTTATTAAATTTTTGTCTAGTTGTTTTATCCATTGAAGGTCAATAACACTAAACTCTCCCATTATAATTTTAGAATTGTCTACTTCATTTAATTTTACCCATTTTTGCTTCATGTATTTTGAGACTCTTATTTGGTGCATCCATGTCTGTGATTGCTATGTCTTCCTGAAGAACTGACAGCTTTATTGTTATAAAATGTCTCATTGATCACTGATAATTATTTTTGTTTTGATGCCTATTTTCTGATATTAATATAGCCATTTTAACCTCCTTACGCTTTTTATTTTTGTGACATTGTTTTTCTAACCATTTACTTGCTCTGTATGTATCTTTACATTTAAAGTGCATCTCTTGCCGGGCTTGGTGGCTCAGCCTGTAATCCCAGCGCTTTGGGAGGCCGAAGTGAGTGGATTGCCTGAGCCCATTTGTTCGAGACCCACCTGACCAACTTGGCGAGACCTCATCTGTACAATAAATCAAAAATTAATCAGGCGTGGTAGCACACGCCTGTAGTTCTAGCTACTTGGAAGGCTGAGGCAGAAGGATCACTGGAGCCCAGCAGGTCGAGGCTGCAGTGGCCGGGAGCGGCCACTGCACTCCAGTCTGAGTAACAGAGTGAGACTCCAACTCAAAAAAAAAAAAAGTGCATCTCTTTTATAGATAGCAAAGTGAGTTTTTTCTATTTTAACAATTCTGACTAGATCTATCTCTGTCTTTTGAGTGTTTAGACCATTAATATTTAATATAATAATTGCTATGTTTTAGATTAGATCTATAATTTTATTATGTTTTGAGTGTGTCCCTTTGTTTTTTTCTTTTTTATTTCCCATTTCCTGCCTTCTTTTGGTGTATTTGAATATTTACGTTATTATCTATTATTTAGATTTATTCATTGACTTTGTAGTAGTACATTTTTTAATGAGTGGGATTGAATTTTATAATAGAACTAGTAATATTAAGCAAAAGTAAATATTTACTTCTTCCTTATATACAATATGGAACAAGATTTAAAGCATAGCATCTTTGGCTTCTAAACTTAAAGAATGAAGGCTTAAAGGAACACTAAACACTAAGGTTGTCTATTTCTTTTCCATTGTAAGAACTTTTCATTTTGTGTTTTTGCTTTAATGATGTGTGTGCTACTTGAATAACAATTTCACTTTTTATGAAGTTCGGGCAAGCACCTTCACTGCAGTTCAAGGCATTAACAGCCATACACACACACACACACAAAGTGTAGATAAGCACAGATGTCTCTGTTAATTAACATGAACACTAGGATAAACAATAAAAAGGTAAATTAGTTTATGTTATTATTTACAGGGAGAGCATTTGCCTTCAGTTCAAGGAAATAATTTCTTAAAAGCTGTTACTTTAGAAATAAAACATAAACATACTGGAAGCACTGAAAACTTTTTCAAATTAATTCATTGCCCAAAAATAGACATATCTATGCTGTAACAGTAATAGTAGTTAAGATGACTTTGTTTAGGCCCAATTAACCTTCTAGCTATTTTCTTGCTATAACAAGTAGCTCATCTCTTTGTTAATGATTTAGTCATGAGTAGGACTATAAATGAATTATTTTAGACTTAGCATAGTTGCTCCAAAAGGCTTACTGTTGTGAAAAAGAATACTGTTCTTATATATTCCTTCAGTCTTATTTTTTATATTTTGACACTATTCAGCAATAAAAAGCAATAAGTGATTGGCATATAGAACAACATGAACGAACATCTAGCATGATGCTCAGTAAAAGACTCAATCACAAATGATCCCATATCATACGATTCTGTCTACGTAAAATTCTAGAAAAGGCGAAACTACAATGATATAAAGTAGATTAGTTGTTACCAGAGGGTAAGGAGTGGTGGAGAAGATTGACTGAAAAGAGCAATTGGAAAACTTTTTTCAAGATAGATGTATTTTATGTCATGATTGTAGTGGTGATTGCATGACTGCGTACGTTTGTCAAAAATCATCAAATTATATGCTTGCAATTGGTAAATTTTATTATTTGTAAATTAAACTCCTAAGAAACTACAAAAATGTTAAAAATAAACAAGAAAATCCAACTTAAATTCTTGTTGAAACAAACATTCTTATAAATCTGGTAATAATATTCTCATTAAAATAATGGAAAAATAACTTTAAAGTCTGAATTTTCAAAGGCACAGCTGAAAGTTTTATAGTTCTGTATACTTATTTGAGATTTGTTGTACTGCTAGAGTCTCACAAATATACCAAAGATTTTATTAACCATATTTTAAAAAAAGAACACTGATCCTTGAGAAATTGAGATTACGTCTATTCATTAAACTGGCCTTTTTTGTCATTTTGGCAAAATTGCTTATTATATTTTTTGTACTTATTACTCAATAAGTCAGATTTTGCATAGATTTTCAGTGAATTTGAATGAATCAACTCATTCTTAACTATAATGATACGATACATACAATTTAACTGTAACTTCTCATTCTTCATGAGAATGTAAACAGAAGGTTCAAGTTGCTAAATTTGCGGAGCTCCTATATTACCCTTCCTCAGGAAGTTTCATCTTTGTTCTCACTACTTTTAGTAGAGCAATTGTTTTTAGGAGCGTCAGACTCTAATCTAGACAGACATATACATTTATTTTTAAGCCTTCTAAGATAATTTCAACCTTCATTAATATTTTTGTTTGTTTTCTAAATATCTATGGTAAATATGGTATTTTACTACATGTGGTAGTGACTGATTATATCATGTCTTCATGTTCATAATAATTAGACAGGGAAACACAGCTTGGGACGATAGAAAGTTTACCACCTTTCTATGTACAGAAGAGTAGTAATAAACATGTTTACAATAAAGGCTTGGAAAAGAGAAGAAAGCTGAGGCAAACTATGCTAATGAGCTTTGAAACTGTATTCTTTTATGTTAAGATGGCTCCAGAGTAGTGGGCAGAATTGATAAATCCAAACTGGAGCCCTCTGCACTGCTATGGTACACAAGCAAGATTAATGACTCTGACTAAGATTTCTCCCTTAGCTATGCCCGATTTTGTGGTTTATTTATTTATTTTTTTAATTGCTCTATTAAATATTTTGTGGTTTGATAATAATAATTAAGAAGCTAACAATAACTTTTTTCTATGTCAAACAGACAAGTGTTTTAATGTTTTCAGAGTTGTAAGACTGAGAAGTTACAGTCAATAATTTATTTTCGCAATTTTTTTTCTATGTACTATGTATTATGAAAACTTTTTGTAATCAAACCTCCTTCAGGACTGTTTGCATTGCCACAATGTCTTGACTATTTTTGACACCAAAAATTCTCAATAATTGCTTTTTTATTAATATAGACTTCACAGAGCAAGTATTCCTGTATCAGTTCCACTGGTGATAAGCTGCAGATGCTGCCAACCAAGCTAGTAAAATTAATTACTAGAAATTTCAAAAGTTGATGTTTTCTCTTTGATCCAGCAATTTTACTTCTACAGATAGGCAAAATTATTTAGCTAAAAAGGAGGAAAAGATTATTTAGAAGGAGGAGAAGGAGAAGGAGGAAAAGGAGGGAAGTGGAAGAAGAAAAAGAGAGGAGAGAGTTGAATGATACTGGTATAGGTAGATTTATTTATAGTTTTATGGTTCAGATGCTTTGATTTTTTTTCTTCCACTTCCATGTGACCATGTTTTGTTTTAACTAACTCAGTACATGAAATTGTATGTTTCTCCTCCCTCACAATTCTCATTTCATGAAGAATACCTTTTATTATTAAATCAGTGACACAGGGAAAGACTTGGCTGCCTGGTCACAAACTACCCCTGCTTGTTGGCTAATGTCCAGCTGGCCACCATGGGTCAAATGAGGACTAGATGAAGGATTGTGATTGGTTTAGTGAGAGTCATATTATTTATATGTAACTTTAATAATTGCATGATCTTTTACCAGAGATCTGAAACATCATATTTATAAATTATTATTATTGAGATGAAAATTTCAAGATGTTATATAAAGAAAGAGGCTTTCCAAATTCATACATCTCAGTGACAGCCAAGAGGGTAGCAGCTGCTCTGGATATAAGACACATTTGGATTTAGGATCAGCTGCTATGTGTGCAGGGCCCTACATTATCTCCTCTCAAAGGCTGTGACAAAATTAGTTTTGTTAGTAAGATAATGAGCACAGTGGCAGACACTGAAATAGTTATTGAAAGCTGATGCTCCCTGCCTTTGGGCTAGTGTTGTTACTGATGTTTTGTTCCAGGAGGAGGTCAACTTTGGGTAGAAAATATCTTCTTTTCTATTCTCTGGTAAGCATATTCAGAATCTGTGCTCAGGCAGGCTTCATTGAGTAGAGTTCTCAAGGAAAAAACAATGTATGAAGCATATATTTAGATAAATTTTTTTTAGAGATGGAGTCTCATTCTGTCACCCAGGCTGGAGTGCAGTGACATGATCATAGCTCATTGTGGTCTGTAACTCTCTGGCTCAAGCAATCCTCCTGAGTATTAGGACTACAGATGTACCACCATGCCTGACTAATTAATTTTTACTTTTAATTTTTGTAGAGATGATGTCTCACTATGTTACCCAGGCTGATACTGAGATCCTGGCCTCAAGTGACCTCTCCACGTTGGCCTCTGTGATTACAGGTGTGAACCACTGTGCCCTGCCCCAGAAGTTATTTTTTTAACCTGAATTGCTATTAAATTATATGTTAGGAGAATAACTGAAATTGTACCTTCTTTTGAATTCATAAGAATGGCAGTAATCTTATTACAGTCATCAAAAATTTTCTTTCTAGCATGGTGTAGTTGGACAAATCAGCAACCTACTTTTAGCCCAGTGGAGCTTCAGGTTATAAATAGGGTCAAAACTCTCTGAAATATACTCAGAAACCAATTGACAAAATAGCAAATAGAATTTCTAACCACCTTCATAAAAAATCAACATTTAAGGAAAAACAGATTTTTCTCCGTTGACTGAAACTCTCCAATTAATTCACTAATTTAGACACAGTACAAAGCTTTATTTACAAGTACAATGGATGTTTTTATTTGCAAATTGTGTATCTTTGACAAAAATGTGGCCAAACGCCTATTGAAAGTTGTTGTAACAGAAGCTTATAACCAGAAAGTTACTCAGCAACCAACCTCTTCAATGATTGGTACAATTGGTAAGCAGAGAGGTTGCCTGTAGTACCCAAGGTCACATAGCTAGTTAATAGTAAAGTCAGGACTAGACTCTAGATCAATTGATCTCCAGTTTATATTCTTCCTGTTGCTTGGTCAGTCATTTCGCCAACAAAAATCTGAGTGCCACTCTGTTACCATTACTGAGATAAGTACAGGAGATACAATAACACAAATTACGATGATCGTTTCTATTATTTTGAATTTTATAATATATTAGGATATAATGGCATAAAATTTAAAATGAGCAGTAAAATAAGATAATTTTTAAAAGATAATTTTAGAAAGTCATAATTGCAACAAAAAATAAAACAAGGTCATGGGATAGCAAGTGATTTGTGAATAGTTATTTAATGACTTGTGCAAATAGTTAAAGGCAAAGAAGATCTCCTTCAAGAGATGATATTTAAGCTGGATCTTTTTTTTTTTTTTTTTTTTTTTTTTTTTTGGGTGATAAAAGTTTTGCCCAGAATGGTGTAAAGTGCAACGAACCGGGCAACCCCACCAACCACATGATAGTTGACGGA
>CAUYQG010067653.1:0-15315 GCA_963574415.1 Tarsius wallacei | reverse complement strand
AGTAGTTACTACAAAGGAAAATCTATACCTAAGCATACCATATTCAAGTTTACAAAAATAAAGGCCAAGAGGAAATTTTGAAAGAAGCCGGTGGAGGATGTGGGGGAAATAGCTTACCTATAAAATAATAAGGATAAAGATTACACTTGATTTTTTTTCAGAGAATAGAGCTTCTAAAATATAATACAAACTCTGCAGCTCTGAAAAAGCACAGAACTAGAAACAAAAGAAATCATCTAATGACATTATTGTGGAATAAAAATAAATACCAACACTAAAAAGTTCCCCCAAAACCCACAAAGACATGGACATGAAACAGCATGATGCTAAGCAACTCCTGGGTCAACATGGAAATCAAAACAAGATTAAAAGATACCTGGAAACAAATGAAAATGAAGAAACATCTTGCTAAAACTTCTGGGATGCCATGAAAGTAGTAGGAAGAGGAGAATTCATATCTCTACAAACACACATGAAGAAAATGGAAAGATCACAAGTTAACAGCCTAACAAGTCACTTAAAGAAGCTGGAAAAGCAAGACCACCAAAACCTTAACTTCACCAGAAGAATCCAGATCACCAAAATAAAAGCCCCAATCCAGGACATAGAAGACAAAAAGATAATACAAAAAGTCAATGAAACAAAAAGCTAGTTCTTTGAAAGGATAAACAAGATTGATGGTCCTCTAGCTAGACTGACCAAGAAAAAGACAGAAACCCAAATAAATTCAATCAGAAACACAAAAGATGAAGTCACAACTGACTCTGAGGAAATACAAGATTATGAGAGACTACTATATACACTTGTATGGAAACAAAATTGAAAACCTAAAGGGAATGGAGGACTATCTGATATCACACAACCACCCCTGGTTGAAACAAGAAGAAACCAAGAGCCTAAATAGATGAACAACAATCCAGGAAATTGCTATGTCATAAGAAAACTACCTACAAAAAAAGCCCTAAACCAGATGGCTTTCCAGCAGAATTCTACAAAACATACAAGGAGGAACTGATACCAATCCTATTGAAAGCATTCCAGGTGATTGAGAAAGATGCAACTCTCCCTAAATCATTTTATTAAGCTAACATCACATTGATACCCAAGCCAGGTAAAGATCCAACAAAGAAAGAGAACTACAGACCAATATCCTTGATGAACATAGTTGCTAAAATTCTCAACAAGATCCTAGCAAACCAGATTCAACAACACATATCAAAAATCATCCACCATGACCAAGTAGGCTTCATCCCTGGGATGCAAGGCTGGTTCAACATTCGTAAGACCATAAACATAATTAAATACATCAACAGACGTAAAAACAAAAACCACATGATTATACCATTAGATGCAGAAAAAGCTTTTTATAAAATCAAACACCACTTCTTGGTTAAAAACCCTTGAACATCTAAGCATAGATGGAACATACCTAAAAATAGTAAGAGCCATCTATGAGAAACCCACAGCCAGAATATTGCTAAATGGACAGAAATTGGAGCAATTTACCCCGAAAACTGGAACAAGACAAAGATGCCCACTCTCATCCCTCCTGTTCAATATAGTTTTGGAAGTTCTAGCTAGAGCAATCAGAGAAGAGAAGGCTATCAGGGGTATACAGATAGGAAAAGAGGAAATCAAGTTATCCCTCTTTGCAGATGATTCCATATCTCAAAAATTCAAGAGAATCAGTCAAAAAGCTTCTTGCACTGATAAAGGACTTTGGCAAGGTCTCAGGGTATAAAATAAATGTGCAAAAGACAATCGCATTTATATACACCAATAATAAACAAACAGAAACTCAAATAAAAAGCACAATTCCATTCAGAATAGCCACAACAACAACAAAAAAGAAATACCTTGCCATCTTTCTAACCAGAGATGTGAAAAACCTTTACAATGAAAACTACAAAACACTGCTCAAAGAAATCAAAGATGACACAAAGAAGTAGAAAAATATTCCATGCTCATGGATGGGAAGAGTCAAGATTGTGAAGATGTCCATCCTACCTAAGACAATCTACAGATTTAATGCAATACCCATCAAATTATTAGAAACATTCTTCTCAGACCTAGAAACAATACAGGAATTCATATGGAAACATAAATGACCACAAATAGCCAAAGCAACCCTCAGGAAAAAAAAATCAAAGCAGGAGGTATCACACTCCCAGACTTTAAACTTTATTATAAAGCTACAATAACCAAAACAGCCTGATATTTGTACAAGAACAGGCATATAGACCAATGGAAATTAATTGAGATTCCAGAAGCAAAACCTCAATTTCTCAACCAACTCATCTTCAACAAAGCCTCTACCACCAACCACTGGGGAGAGGAGAACCTATTCAGTAAATGGTGCTGGGAAAAGTGGCTAACCACATGCGGAAGATTGAAACAGGACCCCTACCTATCCCCATACATAAAAGTCAACTCTAAATGGATCAGAGAACTAAATGTCAAACCTCAAACTATAAGAACCTTAGAAAATGCAGGAGATACTCTTATGGAAATTGGAACTGGCAACAAATTCCTGATCAAAACCCCAAGTGCCCATGCCATAAAAGAAAAGATAGACAAGTGAGACCTCATCAAACTGACAAGCTTCTGTAAAGTCAAAGAAACCATCAAGAGAGCAGGTAGACAGCCCACAGACTGGGCAAAAATATTTGCCAACTCTATTTCTGACAAAGGCCTAGCATCTTGGATCTACAAGGAACTCAAACATGCTGAAAAGAAAAAAAACAAACAGCCCCATTACAAAGTGGGCAAAAAATATGAATAGACAGTTCATGAAAGAAGACATATGAGCAGTCAACAGATACATGAAAAAATGTTCAGCTTCACTAGTCATCAAAGAAATGCAAATTAAAACTACACTGAGATACTACTTAACTGCAGTCAGAATGGCCATCATCAGTAACTCGAAAAATAACAGACGCTGGAGAGGATGTGGCAAAAAGAGAACACTTCTACACTGTTGGTGGGAATGTAAGTTAGTACAGCCTCTGTGGAAAACAGTGTGGTGATTCCTAAAACTTCTAAAAACCGACCTTTCATATGCCCCCTCAATCCCCCTACTGGGAATATACCCAGAAGAACTCAAATCACTCTATGAAAAAGATACCTGCACACATATGTTTATCACAGCATTGTTCACAATAGCAAGAACATGGAATGGAACCAACTGTGCTGCTCATCAAAAGAGGACTGGCTAAAAAAATGTGGTAATTATACACAATAGAATATTACACAGCCATAAAGAAGAACAAATTCATGAACTTCGCAGCAACCTGGATGAACTCATATTCTATAATACTGAGTGATCTTTCACAGAAACAAAGAACTGAGTATCACATGTTCTTACTCACAAGTGGACCTTGAACAACTGTCGTAATACTAAGAAAAGGATTGACAGTAGAGGGAACCTGCAGGGAGTTGCGGGGGGGCAGGGAGGTGAGTTTGGCAGTAGTGGGAATCTGCCGGGGGAAGGAGGAGCACACCTCATTAACAAGGGTAACTGCACAATGAATATTTGTATACATAACCCAGAATTGTACTCCACAATTTTAAAATAAAAAATTTAAAGGTGAAAAAAACAGTTAATTTTAATGATACTAAAATATTTTACTTTCACTAAAATAATTTATACTAATATAAACATAATATTTTGTGCATTATATGTATTTATACTTAAGCAATATATTAGTGTAATAACTATAAGTAATAAATCAGAATTTTTATAAATTACTTGTTTAAGTAATTTAAACAATTTGTGATGGAGCCGTTTAAAAGTATGGTTCTAAATTCAGTTTGTTTCTATACTTAATTCAATGACTACCATGTCTGAGAAATAGAATTTAAAAAATACAACAGATACAATATGTAATATATAATTGTAGTAAGTATAATGTATAATGATAGAGACATAAATCTATATATTTCAAAGTACCTTAATAATTTACTTTGATCACAAAGTTATTAGAAAATTGATTATATTATTTATATTGTTAGACTACAGTATAACTAATTAAAAACATTGCTTGGAAAAGAAGTGTATATTCTTCCCTTTTCTTTTTATTTGTTTGTTTTTTGCATTATTAGCATTATCCTCAATGTCAGGTTTTTTTAATATGAAATATTTGAAGTCACTTGTTGATTTTGCATATTTTTAAATCCACCTAATAGAGAATCTGTAAACTGTAATATATGCAAGATATTGAAATCAAGTGAACAAATGTGGATTTCACCTCCATCTATGAGCTGGAGAACTCCTGCTCTCTCATTCTCATTTACCTCACATACTTTGTGACACAAAATCATCTGTAATATGCACTTGGTGGGCTTGACAGTGTCCTTTCATACATTTGATAGCAATGAGTTTTAGTTTCTTTCTTAAAGATTTTTTTTATAAGTATAAATGGAAGCTCTAATAATTCTTTTCCCTCCCAGTGCACATCTCATTTTGGAGACACAGAGATGAATCCTCCAAATGCCGGAAGGAAAAGCAAGGAGGACTGAGCCAAACCAATGGCAAGTGGGGTGGGGGGGATAGGACAATTTTTCATAAAACAACAGGAATGTGAAGCACTGCAAGTAAAAAAAAAATGAGGCAAGGAAGGTGTGAAGGGTCATAACTGAAGGCCACCAAGTCCACAGGAAGTCCTGTCCTAGTCCATCTGGGAAGAAATTCCCTGGGAAATAAATATGATTGCTAAGAATGGGAATTGAAGCAGATCCCCACTGACAGATGGAAGTACAGACAGAGAAAAATGAAAACTCCCCAGGACCTAAGAGGTACTTGAAGAAGCCCAGCAGCTTGGGTTCTTCAGAGGGACAAATGGAGGAACTGTCATGTGATACTATCAGTGCAATATATTGAGTCTAACTCCTTGAGCAAAAGGCAAATGAATTAACACTTTCAGTCTCTGTTATTGATCATCAAGACTCAAACCAATGGACAGATAACAAGAGTTCACTGAACATTTGTGAGATAAGACTACTGTGTCCTGCCTCTCCTCTAGAAGCCTCAAGCCTCACTAGGGAGAATAGACAAACATACAGAGTGAAATTTTAAAAAGCGAAATAGAAAAGCATGTTACTAGTATACAATAATAGTAACAATTCATCAAGCATCTACCGCATACCACAGGAAGCGTGTTTGTTGCTTTACAACATAAACATACAACAACTCAATGAGGTTCATGCTGTTATCCTTGTATTACAGCTAAGCAGAATCCAGGGGGGTTATGCTCAAAGCCATATCCACCCAGGCATAAAATGACAATCTTGATGTATAAATCCAAGAAGCAGATTATGTCCTTGCTCATAAACATCCCAGTAGCTACATGAGTTAAAGACACTAAATTAGCCACCAAAAAAAAGTGGCAAAGAAAGCAAATGCTATGGAAATTGTGATGTGTGAGAGTTGTTTGTTTTTTGTTTTGTTTTTGTTTTTGTATTATTACTATGTGTGAAGTAAGAAGAAGTATCCCTAATATATATGCACAAGATCTTCACTGGTCTTTTTTGATCTTGTTTTTATGGGGCACATATTGCCCCACAGATGATGTATCAAACAGCTAGAAGCTGGTGGTCAGTTTGGGGTTTACTGTGAACCCCTGGATTCAATGGCTCTACATTTATTTATTTCCCAATGTGTGCAAGGATAAAATTCATAGTGTATGACTAATGCTAGCATAAATTTCTAGCCACTACTTGGCTCTTTGCAAGTTGCTTGTCACTGTCTATTGAGTTTGTTCACCCCAACTCTCCTTATTATCCACCACCAACTATTTCTTTGTGATTTTTTTGCTTCATGAGAGAAGCACAGCAAACTGGAACGAATTCATGGTGTTCTCCTCTGGATTTCAGATGCTTAATGTGTATCAGTTTTGAGAAATATGGTACCAAAGGATGCGTGCTGCTAAATATCTCCATAGACTTTCCCCTACACAAGGCCTTAAGATTTTCATCTAAAAACTAGTCATAATTTACATAGTATACAAATAAAGAGGAAGTTTTCATCCCACCAATTAGAGTTATGCTCTTGAAATGTCATAATAAACAAAACTAAATCATAAGAGAAACATCTCTAGAATAACAATACAAAATGTGGTTGGATGCTTGTCCCTGGTGTAGTACTAGTCTTGGGGTTCAAAAATAATAGCATCAACCATTTAGGTTTAAAAAACTAGCTTCAATGTACTATTTGCAAAGTTATATTTGAAGGCACTCTAGATCTGTGAGACAGTCCTGTTTAAAACCCACACTTTTAACAAATGAGAATACTTTTAGGAAAAGTAAAGGGAAGTGTCTGGAAGTAAAATACTTTAATAAATAATAAAATAAATTAAAAGATTAGTTTGGAAAAGAGAACGTTGGTGGGAGAAATGTTCTTAAACATTTGCATGACCCTTCCCATTGACTTCAACCCCCATGAAAATTATCTTCTTTGATGTTCAAGTTTACCTTTTGTGTTGGGCCTTCATAATCCTGTCTATGTTGGGAACAACTGCTCTAGTCAGAGGCTTTTTCCTGTTTTTAGGTTTTCTTGACATCCGACTCACTCATGAGCATTGCGGATCCCCCTTCTTCAGCTTCTGTAAGAAATTAATATACTTCCATCATAGCACTGATTAAATTGGCTAATGACTGACTTGCTTACTTTTCACCAGTAGATGTTTTGAATATAATTTCTACCTTTAGAATCTGATACAACTTTGATTATTAGATATGTGAGAGATAAATGAATGGATAAATAAACAAATAGAATAAGGAAGGGAGAGTAGACTTGTACTCTATTGCTCTCATTTGGACTTCAGTCAAAAGGTGGAATGATAGGATTATCAGATTTAGCAGATAAAATTTCAGGATGCCAAGTTAAATATAATTTAAAACAAACAAGAAACTTTTTTAGCATAAGTGCATTTGAAATATTGCATGGTTATCTTGTATTTTATCTGGCACTCCTAAAAGTATAAAAATACAGATTTCAGATTAACATAAGAAAAAATGGGCTCCTACAATAGTCATGCATGATGCAGATAACTTTTCAAGGAAACATGCTGCCAAGGCTTATTGTTTAAGCATAACAGGAATGTCAGAGAACATGCTCTTGCATTTGAAGAATTTTTCCTGTCCCTTTTTCATTAAGCAGGACATTTTGATAAAATTTGCAAACTTTCTTGTAACTGTAACCATGCTACTTGTACTGTACAGCAATCAAAAATAAATGTTCATTGGTTTTAACAAATCCATGTATTTGGTTTCTTCCTATACTTTTTTTAGTTAAATAAGGTTGCCAGATAAAATATAGGTGATCAGGTGAAATTTGGATTTCAGATAAGCAAGAACTTTTTTTTTAAGTATGCCTCATTTAATACCTGTTCTGAAAATGTATTCATAGTTTATTTGAAATCTAATTTTAACTGGATGCCCTATATTTTAATTTGGTAAAGCTAGAAACTTTCAAATTAAAAATTAATTTGTGTACAATAGTGAGCCTTGCTATCCTATTTTGCTGATATTTTCTTATATCTCAGCTAAATAGAAGTTATACCAGATAGCATTTTTTTTCAAATTGGCAGCAGATATGCATATGTATACTCTGAATTTCAATAAAATCATTTGCTCCTCCAAATGGTACAAAAAGGGTTTCTGACTCTCTATCATTAATGTCTTTAAGTTAAATCTTACCCCAAAACATGGCTATTAATTGAAATGATGAGGAAAGTGATATTCATAACAGTGGATCAATATAGAATATTGTTATTTAATTGAAACCTTAGGCTACTAGGTTGCAAAGTGAATTTTTAAATAAAGATTTCATTTTTCAATAGTTTGAATTTATAGAAACACTGAAAGAATATTGTAGGGCATTCCCAAATACTCCATGCCTGGTTTGCCATATTGTTAACATTACTAGGGTATGGTTTTCACAGCAGTAATACCAATAGTAATACATTATTAATGCTTGAAGTCAATACTTTATTAAAGATCTTCTTAGTTTGTATTCAGTGTCCTTTTTCTGTTTCAGGATTTCATCCACGACACATTTAGTTGTCACATTCTTAGGTTCTTCTTGGTTGTGACACTTTTTCAGACTTTCTTTGTTTTTTCATGACCCCGAGAATTGTAAGGAGTATAAGTCAGACATTTTGCAGAATGTTCTTCAATTTGCTTTTGCCTGATGTAGTTCTTATGGTTATATAGGGGTTAGGTGTTTGGGAATGAGACTCCATGGGTAAAATGCCATTCTATCACATCATATCAAAAGTGCATACTACCAAAAGCACTTATAATTTATATTAGTCTTGTGACAGTGTTTATCACGTTTCTCTGTTATAAAGTTACTCTTTTCTCCCTATTTCTATAATGTACTCAGTAGAAGAATGTCACTATGTGTACTCCATATTTAAGACATAAAATATAATGCTCTATCTCCTTGTAAGGAGAATACCCTGGCTCCTTTTATTGGAGAATGATTACAGGAATCCACATCTGGATGCTGGGTGTACTTGTTGCTATGGGAGTATCATTGCTTCTGGTCCCTCTCAAGAAACAGAGCTAGTAAATTCATGTGTTATACTATGCTGTATATTCACACATACTTATTCTACTTTTATCTGTGTTGAGGTAAATGGGTTCATATTGAAATCTCTGATTTTCACTCAATACCACGTGATTCATTTTAGACTCTCCCACACTTCTCCTTACTTACCTGTAACCTCTCACTCCAACAGTAAGAAACCAGGCTTCAACCACCTGCCATATGCTTATTTATTTGTTCTATCCCAGTATAAATACACAATGGTTTCTAAATTGCTAACCCAATCCCCCAAGGGAAACAACTTTACAGCTGAGGTATAGTGATTATGTATAGTTCCTAGACTTGGAGTTTTCACTCATTTTCAGAGATATTTATATCAGAACCTTCCTTTCTCCATCATCTTGAAAAAAGTTGTATCATACATCATAATACAGTTAGACTTCTATTTCCTAATCTGCAGTCCTCTTGGGACCCCCAATAATTTTTATTATTTGCATTTGATTAAGGTTCACACTTTTTGGTCTAAGTTATATGGGATTTGACAAATGTATAGTGTCATGTATCTATGATTATACAGTAGTTTACCACTTTAATAACTCCCCTATGCTTTACTTATTTCCATCTCCTTTCTTCCCCCACACCCATACAACTACTGAGCTATTTACTGTCTCTGTATTTTTGCCTATTCCAGGATGTCCTACAGATAGAATCATAAAATATGTAGTCTTTTCATGCAGTTTCTTTCTCATAGTAATATGCATTTAGGATTCCCCATGTTTTTGTGCAACAATAATTTACTCCTTTCATCTCTGAGTAGTGTTATATTTTATAGATGCACCAGTTTTTTTTTAAATCTATTCACCTATTGCAGGACATTTTGGTTGATTCCAATTTTTATCAATTATGCATAAAGATGCACATTCAGAATTTTTTTGGACACAAGTTTTAAAATCAGTTGGATCCATAACTTCTTAGAAGTGTCATTGCTGGATGGTTTGTAAAGATTACATTAAGTTTTGTAAAAAAAATTCTAAACTGTTTTCCAAAGTGAGTGTACCATTTGCATTCCCACCAGCAATGAAAGAGAGCTCCCCTTGTTTTGGATTCTTATCCTCACTGTTAGCTTTTGGTAACTCTTACAAGGCAAGTCTGTGGACAATAAATTCCCTCAGTTTTTGTCTAAAGTCATCTGTTCACTTATGGAGGAAAATTTTGCTGGATATAAAATTTGAATTTGTTCACTTTTTCTTTCAACACTAAAGATTTTACTACATTATCTTCTGATTGCTTGGTATCTGATGAAAAGTATGATGAATTGTTATCTTGTCCTACTCTCTAATGACCTTTCTTCAAGATTTACTCCGTCATAATTTTTTTTTTTTTTTGTAATTTGAATATATTCCTAGAGTTTTTGTTTTCTTAATCCTGGTTCATGTTTTCTGAGCTACTTGTATCTGTGGTTTGGTGTTTGTCATTAATTTTTTAAAACTTCTGCTAGTAGTTCAAATATTTCTTCTGCCTCATCACTTTCTTCTTCTGGTATTCCAATTATACATGTGTTACAATTTTTTATATTGTCCCACAGTTCTTGAAAATTCTGTTCTGTTTGTTCTTTTTGTTTTTTTCTTACACTTCATTTGCAAAGTTTCTACTCACCTATCCTCAAGATCACTGGTTCTTTCCTCAGCTGTGTTGCCTGTACCATGGAGACCATCACAGGCATTCTTTATTTTCGTTACTCTATTTTTTATTTCTATTATTTCCTTTTGACTATTTCTTTTTGTTTCCACCTTTCTGTTTCCATCACCCATGCTTCCTTGTCTACTTTTCCCATTAGACTGATTAATATATTAATCATATTCATTTTCAATTTTATGTTTAATGATTTCATCATCTGTAACATACCTGAGTTTGGTTCTCCTGTTTGCTTTGTGTGTGCAGTATACTTATATAGCCAGCCAACAGACTCCAGCTCACATTTTCTTCCTTGTTTCCCTGACTTTAGAAAGTGCTTATTATACCCCTTTCAAAATGCTACCTACAAGTCTCTTTTATACTAGACTTCATGTCATAATTCTACAGTATTCTAACTTTAGGCTTTTCACATCATAAATGTTAAAGTGATTATATGAGTCAGATTCAATCAGGAAACAAAACCACACCTATAATTAGGACAGTGAAAATTAATATAAAGAGTGCTTAACTAATAAAAGGTGATTAATAAAAGAGCAAAAGAGGACTTTAAGAGATGCAGTAAGCAACTATCATTCCTATGTTAGAAGAAGAATAAGAAAGAAAGAAATTTAGGGCAGCATGGACACCCAAGAGTGAGATTCAGATGTATGAGTACAGGCCTTGGTTGCCATGGGAACATGCAACCCTTTAATAGAGAATTAATTTTCCAAGGACACAGGCCAAGGTCAAGTTTAACAGTGAGAGACACTGAATTAAATTCTACTATGCATCCACAATCCCTTCTTCCTCCCCCAATACACATCACAGCCTTTAGACTGTCATGAAAAAAACACCACACTGGAAAAATGAAGAGTCCCTTTTTCCTGTTATAGACTTACAGTGTCTCTCCACTTCTAGCTGGGAAAAATAGAAATGTTTAAAGAATCCATCTTTAATATCACAAAATAGAATGAAGAAACGTGGATCTGGAGCTGAGAGGTAATAGACTAATAACTTGCACAGTAATTTTATCTTTTAGTATAATAGAATCTATCTTTTTTTCATTTGGGGCATAGGGATGGCCAGTAAACAATGTGTAGAAAAATCTCATCACATCTATGTAAAAATCAACTTTTTTTCAAGTTTATTTAGGGCAGTTGCAAGTAAATCCAAAGTTTCAGAAATTATAATGCAATCAAATGCTTATTAACTAACAGGCAATACATTCCCAAGCTATATGCACCCTAAGACTTTTGAAAAAAATAACTTTAAAATAATTGCACTTAAAATAATTTTAATGTATAAAACATCAAAAATAGCATTGTGCTCCTCTTTGATGTACTTTTAGAGGTGCAGGGCATCCTCATATTTAAAAAATAAATTCTTGACATTTAAACAGTATATCTTATTTGCTGGAGCATTGTTCTTTTAAAAAAAATCTTAAAGCATTTTAATTAACAATAAATTCCTAAAAATAAGTAGTTTTTTTGATTATGGATATTAGTCTTCAGCAAAAGACATTTTTTAATAAATATAGTGCTAAATGTACAAATTTCATTAAAAAGTCAAACCAAGTCTTAGAGAAATAACTACTTGTTCTTTTAAAGAAAGCATTGCTGAAATAAAAAATGTATAAGGAGCAGCAAGAAATAAGGAACTTGTCAGACCTTCTGGAACATTCGTTGTACACCTCATTTTTATAAGCATGCACGGTGCTCTCTGAATGAACTTGAGTGTACTCCCTTTTATTTTTACCACAGCCTAGAATCTCTAAGTAAAGCAGTGGATAACACTCTCAAACCAGTTAGAAGGTCTGAATACAAGAAAATATTTTGGAGTACGTGCTCACTGCTATCTACTGACAATTGGGGAAAAGCCCAGGTCTATATGGTACTGCTCCTTTAATCTGAGACACGCAGTCTTACCAATATAAGACTTTTATTGGACCATCGTAACCACAAAAATTGGCATATTTAAGAGGTACATTTTTAGATCTTTGTTGTAAAAAGTCCTTTAAAAAATTCAGGAAATTGTCACTTAAGAAACCACCAAAATCACAGTGTTGAATCAGATGACACTTCTATAATTGAACAGTGACCTGAAATTTAAAATTCTGAGCAATGGCTGATCATGCATTCTATTTTTACACAGGCATCAAATATTTTTATCTAAGGTGAAGTTTGTTTTCAAACAGTAAGTAACCCAGCACATTTCTAGTCAGGATCCCTTATGGTGCTTGGCTGAAGATAAGATAAAATAAAAGCCTCTGTGTCTGTTGTGATTACAAATAGTGGAAAGCACAGGCTGGTGTCAAACTTTTCATTATATTTTCAAGTTTCTGGGTAAAGATCATATTCAATTAATTGTTAAGGATGTTTGAAAGTAAATTTATAAATTATAGCAGGATAATAAGATCCCCAAAGAAACAAAATCAATAATATTAATGCACAGATGTATAAAAAATAAGTTAATCTTTTTCTTAAGGCGTTTACAACCCAATGAGAAAATGAAGTAAAAACTCATTATATTATATTGCTATAGGAGTATAAAAAGTCACTAGTTCAAAAAGAAACATATTCAAAAGCAAATATGATATAAAATACAAGCAGTTTAATATAAGGAACCTCAGATTCCTAATTTTATATAAAGCACATAATTTTTACTTTTCCAAGAGTCAAATCAATGTTCTTCTTTTTTGGCTACATTATGTTCTTATCTTTAATTGCATTAACTGATTTATTCATTCAGCAAAAATAGCCAAAACACTTATTATATACAGGAAAATATTTTAAAAATTTGTGACATACAGTGTTTTCTTCACCAGATCAGAAGTTGGTTTGCATATTGGTAAGACCAGTGATATTTTGCATTTTCACATTTATAAAAAGTTCAGCCAGGCACAGTGGCTCATGCTTGTAATCCAGCACTTTGGGAAGCCAAGGTAGGAGGATTGCTTGAACCCAGGAGCTTGAGACCAGTCAGGAGGACATACTGAGACCTCAACTCTACAAACATTTTTTTTTTTTAAGTTCTCCAGACTTGGTCGTACACGCCTGTTAGTTCAGTTACTGGGGACGTGCGGGTGGGGGCTATCGAGGTTGAAGGATTTCCTGAGCCCAGGAGGTCAAGCCCATGGTGAACCATGATCATGCCACTGCACTCCAACCTGAGCAAAAGAGAGAGACCCAATTTTTTAAAAATCTACTAGTTTTTTATTTCAGACACAAATGTATACCAATATATTCCATAAATATGCATTTGTACTGGCCTCACATTGTATCTGTAAGTTAAATAATTATTTCCATAAAAGTTTGTCTTGAAATAGAAATTCCTTGCCCACTCAGCACAGAGTCAGAGATAAAATTCAGAAGATTTTTTAAAAACACAGGAGTTGATTATGTATGGCAGGTCAAATTCTTTTAACAAAGGAGAACACAACATACAAATATCTGTAAGGTGTTATTTGTGTTAAGAGCCTGTACCAGAATGTTCCCATTCTTCAATCAAAAGCTTGGCCATTATTTTACATTTAATTTTAATTGTTTTAGAGATGGGGTCTCACTATGTTGTTCAGGCAGGATCCAAATTCCTGGACTTTAGGGATCCTGCTGTTTCAGTTTCCCAAGTAGTTGGAACTATAGGCATGTTTTGTAATGTTTTTTGTAGGTGTTCTTCTATACAAAAAAATTATAGGATTAGGCAAAAGTAAACTTTTTTAAAGGGTTAGAATTTGATACAAGAGCAAGAGAGTATCATATTCGTAGAACCTGTGCCCAAGAAATGTGACAAATTCTCAAGACATACAAGATTCAGAATGAAAACCCTAGAGTGGTCAGGAGTTCCCTCCTTCTCTCAGCATATTTGCTTCATTCTTATCATTCTTACATATTTTAGCAGAAGATGGCCACTTTTCAGCCCCATTGGTCTCAGCTGTGTTCTAGAACTTAGATGGTGCCAATCACTGGCAGCGGGTGGAATTGTATGGTTCATACAAGTACGTAGCTCACAGTAGAGCATTCATGTGGAAAGCAGGGAGACTGTTCAGGCTTTAGAGGAAAACAGTCATTTTAGATACCCAAAAAGACTATTAATATACTTATCAACATTGCATCTTTAGTTATTTAAAGTCTGTTTTAGCATACACAATTATTTAAAAATGCCTCTTTTCTGTTCAAATTGGAGTGAGAAATAGTGAAAAAAATAATTTACCCATACCACTAGAGTGCGAATGATTCACATAATATGAAACATAAAAATATATTTTTTTTTCAATATTCAATATTTTTTATTATGATATTGTGGGGTACAGTTAAGGGTTAGGTATACAAATATGCTTCGTTCAGGCACCCTAGTTGATAAGAGGTGTCTCCCCATCCCCAGACAGATATTTACTACCATTAATCCCATCACCCTCACCCTCCCCTCCCCCCTATTTTCCCACCACTGTCAGTCATTTTCTTATGGTAATACGTTGGATGATCAGGGTCTACTATATGAGTTAGAACATGTGATACTCAGTTCTTTGTTTATGTGAGAGGTCACTCAGTATTATAGACTCTAGTTCCATCCAGGTTGCTGCGAAATTCGTGATTTTGTTCTTTTTTATGGCTGGGTAGTATTCCATTGTGTATATGTACCACTTTTTTTAATCCAGTCCTCTTTTGATGGACAGCATGGTTGCTTCCAGGTTCTTGCTATTGTGAACAATGCTGCAATAAACATTCGTGTGCAGGTATCTTTTTTATAGAGTGATGTGTGTTCTTCAGGGTATATTCCCAGTAGGGGGATTGCGGGGTCATATCGGAGGTTAATATTTAGAGCTTTTAGGAATCGCCACACTGCTTTCCACAGAGGTTGCACTAGTTTACACTCCCACCAACAGTGTAGACCTGTTCCCTTTTCACCGCACCCTCTCCAGCAACTGTAATTTTTCAGTTATTGATAATTGCCATTCTGACTGGAGTTAGGTGGTATCTCAGAGTGGTTTTGATTTGCATCTCCCTGATGATTAGTGAGGTTGAACATTTTTTCATGTGTCTGTTGGCTGCTCAGATGTCTTCCTTTGAGAAGTGTCTGTTCATATCTTTTGCCCA